>JARPMJ010002042.1:0-117500 GCA_033366665.1 Phoxinus dragarum
CCTCAAAGAAACGTTCTTAAAAGAACCATGTTTTCTTGTTGTGAGGAACATTTTAATAATCTTAAGAACTTTAAAGAACACTATAAAGAGGAACATTTCAATAATCTAAAGAACTTTAAAGAACACTATAAAGAGGAACATTTCAATAATCTAAAGAACTTTAAAGAACACTATAAAGAGGAACATTTGAATAATCTTAAGAACTTTAAAGAACACTATAAAGAGGAACATTTCAATAATCTAAAGAACTTTAAAGAACACTATAAAGAGGAACATTTCCAATAATCTTAAGAACTTTAAAGAACACTATAAAGAGGAACATTTGAATAATCTTAAGAACTTTAAAGAACACTATAAAGAGGAACATTTCAATAATCTAAAGAACTTTAAAGAACACTATAAAGAGGAACATTTCAATAATCTAAAGAACTTTAAAGAACACTATAAAGAGGAACATTTCAATAATCTTAAGAACTTTAAAGAACACTATAAAGAGGAACATTTCAATAATCTAAAGAACTTTAAAGAACACTATAAAGAGGAACATTTCAATAATCTAAAGAACTTTAAAGAACACTATAAAGAGGAACATTTCAATAATCTTAAGAACTTTAAAGAACACTATAAAGAGGAACATTTGAATAATCTTAAGAACTTTAAAGAACACTATAAAGAGGAACATTTCAATAATCTAAAGAACTTTAAAGAACACTATAAAGAGGAACATTTCAATAATCTTAAGAACTTTAAAGAACACTATAAAGAGGAACATTTCAATAATCTAAAGAACTTTAAAGAACACTATAAAGAGGAACATTTGAATAATCTAAAGAACTTTAAAGAACACTATAAAGAGGAACATTTGAATAATCTAAAGAACTTTAAAGAACACTATAAAGAACCTTTTGTGGAATGAAAAGGTTCCATGGATGTTAATGCCAATTGTGAACCTTTATTTTGAAAAGTGCCGGTATTGTCCATGTATTTTTATTGACACGTTGCATTGTGTTGTGTTTTATGGTTAAAGGGAAACATAAAAGAAAATGTCCTGGAAGAACGATGCCGGCAACTTTTTTTCAACCATTTTTCTCTCTTTTTTCACAGTGTAGAATAATAACTTGCATTTTCCACAAGCCTGAACGTTTTTACTAGTCTCCGTTTGCTTGTGTTTTATTTATTTTAATCATAAATATTTCTTTCACAGCTATAATTTATATATTTTTTCATTCATTCTCATTTCCATTTAATTTCAATAATGATATAATTAATGATGATGAGCACTTGACAGTTTTCATCTGTGAATAAATGACTCTTTACAGTTACTCTTTAGTATATTAAATGAAATGCTCTCTCTTTTACATTAGATATTTTATTACAGTATTTTTAATGATTTCTTATCTATACATCTCATTTTATGAGGAGATCTCTATACAGTTCATTTAATAAAAAGAATGTTTTTGTCTTTACATTTGTGTGTATTTCACAACTCGCACTGTTTCACAGGACAACACATGGATATTAGGTGTTCAAGGCATCATCATTTTCTCAATATTTACAGTGGTATTGAAAAAAAAAAAAAAAACATTAAAAGTTTAATTACATTCCTAGTTTTATGTTTCTTGTGGTTCACAAAATAGTCATATATTTGCGAAACATGATGATTTTCCCATGCGGCCTCATGTCAGAAACACTTCTAAAGGTGCGCTGTCTCCTTTAAGACTTCAGTAAACGGTCACTGATTGGCTAACATCATTGCATGATCCCTGGGTGCTTCTCATTTCTTAAACTGTGAGGAAATGTGGAAACACAAACTAGGAAATGAGAAACGAGTCATGGATGTTGATGTGTTGTTGTGCAGCCAGTCAGATGACGTCACGATGCGGAGAGAGTCACTCTTTAGTATTGAGGAGGAATATTTACAGTCATGAAAGCTCTCATATGTCAAAAGTTCAATGAAAATTTGATTCCTCATGTCATGACTTTTAAATAATATCTCTTAAAGTGCTCTGCTGTCTTTACCTATTATTGACGTTTTCTCATATATATACAGTATATATATATAAACATAATTATTGCACACAGGCATTAGTTTCCTAATAACTACAAAACCACAATGAACAAGCATATACAAGACAAATACAATAATTTCCATAAACTGTCAGACAGTTTGTTATGGCCATGAAGCTTTCCTCACAGTGAGTGTCAGTCAACGGAAAGCTTTCGATCCAGGGTTAAGCGGACTGAGCATTTCTGATTGGTTCAGCTGTTGCCACTCTCAGGAGAAAAGGTTCTATATGGAACTTTAAGGTTCCGTCAGGCGCTTCATTTTTTAAGGGTTCCCATCATGAGATCATTTCATGGATGTAGTTTTAACTCACTAATTTAGTTTAAATTCATCTTTAATTTTAACCCTTGTGTGTAAGTTTCAAAAAAAGTTACAAAGAGGTCCTAGAGAACAAACATGTTGGTGTCCAAAACAAATAACATAATAATAAATCATATAAACATAATAATATAATATATGATATTATAATATATATTATAATATTCTGCTATCACTGACTTTTGGATATAATTTGTTAATGATTAGCAACAACATTAACATTTATGCATTATTATTTTTGTGCATTTTCAGATTGTTTTTTTTAACTACCAAAACACACACACATGCACACATTGTGTCTTAATGGGGACGTTCCATAGACATAATGATTTTTATACTGTATAAACTGTATCTTCAACCTCCTAACCCTACCCATCACAGAAAACTTTCTGCATTTTTACATTTTCAAAAAAAGATAATTCTGTATGATTTATAAGCTGTTTTCCTCATGTTCCTCATAACTTAGGGTTTACCAGGACACACACACACACACACACTATAATACAGCAGTATTTGCTCCATAGGCCAAACCTGAGACATGGCACATCATGTGGAAAATAGTAAAAAAGAAAAAAAAATCAATTTTGAATGACAGCCTAAAGATCGCATGATTTTATTCTTAAATGGCGCTGGGAATATTTTTGGGAATTTTAATGGATTTAAACTGGGATATTTCTGTCCTTTAAGGTCCTTGGTTTAACTATTTTGTGTAAAATAGATTTATGAAAGGAAATTAGGGTAAAAAATATTAAACTTCCAATTAAAATACACACCTTTGGCTAAATTTACACTGTTTTCATTAATATAGCTAAAATCATAAACAAATACAAAAAAAATACTCTCTAAGGCCACATAAGTATTAATTAAATTGATTAAAATGAATCAAGTAGCTTGTAAACATACTTTATCTCTAGAAAAATAGAGCCTTCTTCGAGAAGCAAAGTAGGAGAGAGCATCAGTCTGTGAGTGTTTACTTTTCTCAGTAGATTTTAGCTCGGTTCTTTGTTGCTGGGAAACTTTGTTTTGTTTACTGTGTTTTACTCTGGTAAAACGACGCAACCTTTGTTTGTTTGTGTGTCGTGACTTTTGAGTTTCACTTGGCTAAAGAGGAGGGCGTGGCCTGCTGTATTCAACAATGAGGTATTAGGCGTGTATAAATAGGTTAGTGCAACGCGGCAGCTGTGGTGTGAAGCCCTCATCGTGTGAAGACCGAAGAGTGTAAAGACAAACGACTCTACCTGTGCGACTCCACCGGCAAGGCACTTGAGTATTACTTTCTCGTTATTTGTTTTATCTTCTTGTCATTTCCTCTCTCTTCTTCTCAACTTTCAACTGATCTTTCTGTTTGTGAGCTCTCTTACACCATGTGTTTTTTTATAATCCCTACTATTACTAACATGCGTAAATCCAATGTCACACGTCGGAGGCGGTACAATCCTAACAACCTGCGTAGCCTTCCCATGTCTTCTAGTACTACCTTCTCTTTTCCTATTGGTCTCTGGAATTGCCAGTCTGCGGTAAACAAAAATGATTTCATTGCATCTATTTCTAGTCATTCAGGTCTCAGCCTTCTGGCTCTGACTGAGACCTGGATCAGACCAGAGGACACTGCCACATTGGCTGCCCTCTCCACTAACTTCACTTTCTCACACACCCCTCGTCTGACTGGAAGGGGTGGAGGTACCGGTCTGCTCATCTCAAATGATTGGAAATTTAATAATTTACCACCTCTGTGTAACAACAGCTCATTTGAATCACATTCTATTACCATCACTAGTCCTATTAAAATCCATTGCGTAGTTATATGTCGTCCCCCAGGTCAGCTTGGCAGTTTCTTAGAGGAGCTAGATGTGCTACTCTCATCCTTCCCAGAGGATGGCACTCCTCTCATAGTTCTTGGAGATTTCAACATCCACCTTGAAAAACCTCAAGCTGCTGATTTCCACATTCTGCTTGCCTCATTCGACATCAAACGAGTATCGACTGCGGCTACTCACAAATCGGGTAACAAACTGGACCTTATTTACACACGCTACTGCTCCACTGACCATTCTCTAGTCACTCCACTGCACACCTCAGATCACTTCTTCCTCACTCTCAACCTCAATCTGCCCCAGAACACAACACACACTCCTCCACAGGTCACCTTTCGGCGTAACCTACGCTCACTCTCACCCTCTCGTCTATCCTCTTTGGTCTCATCCTCACTTCCTCCACCGGACCAGCTCTCAGCACTAGATACTAACAGTGCAACTGATACTCTTTTCTCCACTTTAACATCCTGCTTGGACAACTTCTGCCCCCTTTCCTCCAGGCCAGCCCGCGCCACTCCCTCTGCCCCCCTGGTTATCTGTTGTTCTCCGTGAACATCGTGCTAAACTCAGGGGTGCAGAGAGGAAGTGGCGCAAATCCAAAGATCATACTGACCTTGGTCTTTATCAATCCCTCCTCTCTTCCTTCTCTGCTAACATATCTACTGCTAAAATGACTTACTATCACAACAAAATTAACAATTCTTCTGACTCTCGCATGCTTTTCAAAACCTTCTCCTCTCTTCTTAACCCTCCTCCTCCTCTTCCTTCATCAACCCAAACAGCTGATGATTTTGCCGCATTCTTCATAAATAAAACAACCACCATCAGCGGACAATTTACCAATCCACAAACTGACACACAAATTTTACCAGCTAACACACACATTCTACCCTCCTTCTCCTTGCTTTCAGAGACAGAAGTCTCAAAACTCCTCCTTTCCAATCGCCCAACTACCTGTCCGCTTGATCCTATTCCCACTAACCTACTTCAAGCTATTTCTTCCTCTGTTATACCCACACTCACACACATCATAAACGCATCTCTTCACACTGGTACATTTCCTACAGCATTCAAGCAGCCTCGGGTAACCCCACTGCTTAAGACACTCACTCTAAATCCAGCACATCTAGAAAATTACAGACCGGTATCTTTTCCATTCATCGCAAAAACACTTGAACCAGTTGTTTTCAACCAGATCTCCTCCTTTCTTACGCAGATCAACCTCTTGGACAACAATCAGTCTGGCTTCAAAAGCGGACACTCAACTGAGACTGCTCTGCTCTCAGTAATTGAAGCTCTGAGACTGGCAAGAGCAGTCCTCAGTTCTCATCCTGCTGGATCTGTCTGCTGCCTTCGACAGTTAATCACCAGATCCTCCTGTCAATCCTAAAGATGAAGGGGATCTCGGGAACTGCACTCCTGTGGTTCAAGTCTTATCTCTCGGGTAGGTCCTTTAGAGTGTCGTGGAGGGGTGAGGTGTCTAAGGACCCAACATCTAGCCACTGGTGTGCCTCAGGGCTCAGTGCTTGGACCACTTCTCTTCTCAATCTACATAACATCACTAGGATCTGTGATTCTGAAACATGGCTTCTCCTATCACTGCTATGCTGATGACACACAACTCTACCTCTCGTTCCAGCCTGATGATCCGACGGTAGCCGCTCGCATCTCAGCCTGCCTGACAGACATTTCTGGCTGGATGAAGGACCACCACCTCAACTAAACCTCGCGAAGACAGAGCTACTTGTAATCCCGGCTAACCCAGCACTTAATCACAACCTCACCATTCAGCTAGGCTCGTCATCCATAACTCACAGACCACATTACTAGCACTGCCCGGTCATGCAGATTTGCCTTGTACAACATCAGAAGGATCAGCCCCTTCCAATCAGAGCATGGTACACAACTCCTTGTTCAGGCGCTTGTTCTATCCAGACTGGACTATTGTAATGCTCTCCTGGCTGGTCTCCCAGCTTGCACTGTCAAACTTCTGCAACTGATCCAGAATGCTGCAGCTAGAGTGGTTTTCAACGAGCCGAAGAGGAGCACACGTCACACCTCTCCTCACGAAATTGCACTGGTTGCCGGTTGCCGCTCGCATCAAATTCAAGTCACTGACGTTTGCCTACAGAACAACCACTGGCACTGCTCCCCTGTACCTGAACTCAATACTTCAGACTTATGTGCCATCCAGAAACTTGCGCTCTGCAAGCGAGCGGCGTCTTGTGGTGCCATCTCAAAGAGGCACAACATCTCTTTCTCGGACCTTCACCATGACTGTTCCCTGCTGGTGGAATGATCTGCCTAACTCAACTAGAGCTGCTGAGTCTGTAGCTATTTTTAAGAAACTGCTAAAGACGTATAGTTTTCGGCAGCACTTGATCCAGTAATACTAACACTTTCTCCTGAAAAAATTACTACATTAGATTGAACTAGTACTACATTAGATTGAACTACGAAGGGTCATAGCACTTGTGTTGTCCTACTGCTAGTTTAATTGCTTCTATTGTTCTCATTTGTAAGTCGCTTTGGATAAAAGCGTCTGCTAAATGAATAAATCTAAAATGTAAATGTTCTTAAAAATTGAGTCAAGAACCCTAGAGTTCTATATAGAACCACACTGAACCTTTTCTCTGAGAGAGGGGCTGCTGTATGAGTGCTGTGCTTGAGCTGTAGGTCAGGTGATCAGATGGTCAGGTGATCTGATGGTCAGGTGATCAGATGGTTGAGGTCAGGTGATCAGATGGTTGTGGTCAGGTGATCTAATGGTCGCGGTCAGGTGATCAGATGGTTGCGGTCAGGTGATCTGATGGTAGTGGTCAGGTGATTAGATGATTGTGGTCAGGTTATCTAATGGTTGCGGTCAGGTGATCAGATGGTTGTGGTCAGGTGATCAGATAATTGCAGTCAGGTAATCGGATGGTTGCGGTCAGGTGATCAGATGGTTGTGGTCAGGTGATCTGATGGTTGTGGTCAGGTGATCTAATGGTTGCGGTCAGATGATCTGATGGTTGTGGTCAGGTGATCAGATGGTTGTGGTCAGGTGATCTGATGGTTGCGGTCAGGTGATCAGATTGTTGTGGTCAGGTGATCTAATGGTTGCGGTCAGGTGATCAGATGGTTGTGGTCAGGTGATCAGATGGTTGTGGTCAGGTGATCAGATGGTTGTGGTCAGGTGATCTGATGGTTGTGGTCAGGTGATCTGATGGTTGTGGTCAGGTGATCAGATGGTCAGGTGATCAGATGGTTGTGGTCAGTGATCAGATGGTTGTGGCCAGGTGATCTGATGGTTGTGGTCAGGTGATCTGATGGTTGTGGTCAGGTGATCTGATGGTTGTGGTCAGGTGATCAGATGGTCAGTTGATCTGATGGTTGTGGTCAGGTGATCAGATGGTTGTGGTCAGGTGATCAGATGGTTGTGGTCAGGTGATCTGATGGTTGTGGTCAGGTGATCTGATGGTTGTGGTCAGGTGATCAGATGGTCAGGTGATCTGATGGTTGTGGTCGGGTGATCAGATGGTTGTGGCCAGGTGATCTGATGGTTGTGGTCAGGTGATCAGATGGTCAGTTGATCAGATGGTTGTGGCCAGGTGATCTGATGGTTGTGGTCAGGTGATCAGATGGTCAGTTGATCTGATGATTGTGGTCAGATGATCAGATGGTTAGGTGATCTGATAGTTGTGGTCAGGTGATCTGATGGTTGTGGTCAGGTGATCTGATGGTTGTGGTCAGGTGATCTGATGGTTGTGGTCAGGTGATCTGATGGTTGTGGTCAGGTGATCTGATGGTTGCGGTCAGGTGATCAGATTGTTGTGGTCAGGTGATCAGATGGTTGTGGTCAGGTGATCAGATGGTTGCGGTCAGGTGATCAGATGGTTGTGGTCAGGTGATCTGATGGTTGTGGTCAGGTGATCTGATGGTTGTGGTCAGGTGATCAGATGGTCAGGTTATCTGATGGTTGTGGTCAGGTGATCTGATGGTTGTGGTCAGGTGATCTGATGGTTGTGGTCAGGTGATCTGATGGTTGTGGTTAGGTGATCAGATGGTCAGGTGATCTGATGGTTGTGGTCAGGTGATCTGATGGTTGTGGTCAGGTGATCAGATGGTTGTGGTCAGGTGATCTGATGGTTGTGGTCAGGTGATCAGATGGTTGTGGTCAGGTGATCTGATGGTTGTGGTCAGGTGATCAGATGGTCAGGTGATCTGATGGTTGTGGTCAGGTGATCTGATGGTTGTGGTCAGTTGATCTGATGGTTGTGGTCAGTTGATCTGATGGTTGTGGTCAGGTGATCTGATGGTTGTGGTCAGGTGATCTGATGGTTTTGGTCAGGTGATCAGATGGTCAGGTGATCAGATGGTTGTGGTCAGGTGATCTGATGGTTGTGGTCAGGTGATCAGATGGTCAGGTGATCTGATGGTTGTGGTCAGGTGATCTGATGGTTGTGGTCAGTTGATCTGATGGTTGTGGTCAGTTGATCTGATGGTTGTGGTCAGGTGATCAGATGGTTGTGGTCAGGTGATCTGATGGTTGTGGTCAGGTGATCAGATGGTCAGGTGATCTGATGGTTGTGGTCAGGTGATCTGATGGTTGTGGTCAGTTGATCTGATGGTTGTGGTCAGTTGATCTGATGGTTGTGGTCAGGTGATCTGATGGTTGTGGTCAGGTGATCAGATGGTCAGGTGATCTGATGGTTTTGGTCAGGTGATCAGATGGTCAGGTGATCTGATGGTTGTGGTCAGGTGATCTGATGGTTGTGGTCAGGTGATCTGTGTGCTGGGGCGTGTCAGCAGTGAGACCTGTGTCAGAGGCAGGCCACTGTTACTCAGGGATCCGTGATGCACCCTGGGATCACCGTGGAAACGCTGCTTCAGGCGCCACCGTCTCCACCGCCTGTGGACTTCATATTGTACCTGCCACAAGTTAAAGGTCGATAGTTGTTAAGGCTTACCAGTGAAACATAAAACAGAAACATCTTGCTTCCCATGCCTAGAGCAGGATCTCAAAATGACAAATGTGTCTAAAATGTGTGATGTATTAAACTCAGTCCATCCCTGGAAAGGATAATCTCAGATAATTTGATTCAAATTTCAATCTTTTTTAATTCACTCACCTCTCCATTTAAAAAAGCAGTACAGCAGAGCCACAATAAAGCCCTGTAATAGCAAACATAACATGAAGCAGAACCAAAAGACAACGGTGGATAATTTCATAAAGCCAGAGAGAGTGAATATAAATGACAACAACTTCCAATAAATGTACTGTACAGAGTTTGGGATTCATTACTTTTCCTGTTTCCTAAAGCATATTAAAAGTTGTATATCGTCGCTGTCCGATGAAAACCGCGCATGTCCATTTTGCCGATTTTGAGATTTTTCGACGGATAGAATGTCCAGGTTCATTTCCGTATACAGTATGCTTCACATATCTAAATGACCAATGAAAAGTTGTGAAATCATGTCATCTGATTTTCACGTATATCCATTTGGTGTCAAAGCTGTCAATCACCGCCACGTATCTCCCACGCTGTGGAGGCATATCTCGCCGCGCCGGTCTCGTGAAGTTTCATCTGAAACCGATGATTTATAGGTGAGTTATAGGCTAATGATAATAAATGTGTCTGAAAAAATAACGAGGCATTTTAATTGTTTATTAATAAACTGTTGTTTTCTAAATCAGTCTCGGCTAAAAACATATCTCCATCTCCGCTGTTAAGCGGATGCGCCTTTAGAGAGGAATGCACCTTTCATACGCATTACATAATCAGAAGGTATTAGCTTTCGATTCGAATTTGTTAGTTTTAAAGTGGGACATTTCAAGCTTTAGCTACATTTAGTTTCAGTTCTCGCGCTCCAGTTCACGGAGATCATGAAAGCTCGCCTGATTGTTTTATTTTATTTTACAAAAGCACAACGTTTTCTTGTTATTGTGAGTTTACACAAATAAAAGTAATTGCGAATAATGTATTATTATTTTCTGTATGACCAGAAATTATAGAGTATTTTAAGTTGTTTCCACTGTTGATAGGAAAATGCAAGTGTTCGCGCCCCGCGCCTCCGTGCCATGCAGTGCGCGCTCCACACTCCACACAAACCCGTGGATATGCGTCAAAATCTTGTTTATTTGTGATAATCTTAGCCCTGTATTATTATTGTCTAAACCGTATTATGAATGACATTTGACAAATTGCTTTGTTCATTTTTTGGATAAAAGCATCTTCTAAATATGTTGCCTAATAAATGTTAAAATAATGATGATAATTATTATTATTATTTGCGTACACGGGCCCCAAAAGTCAGGTGACTGAAAATGTGCAAAAACTGTTTCCATTGCACTTTTGCAAAATATTCACTTTCTGGCAGGTGAAATACTGCATTATAATATTGGCATTCTAAAGGTATTTTAAGAGGTAAAAAGTAGACATTTAATAAACTGAGCGTATTTAATAAACTGAGACGTAGGCTATTTAATAAACTGAGCGTAGCCTAGTCATCTGTCAATATGAAACGCGACTTGGCCATTCTAATTAATGATCAGAAGAACACGTATCGACCACCGTTACTGTAAAATATGCACGTATGTCCATTTAAACTCAATTTTGGTCAAACGTGGATTATATCATTACACTGGCAAGAATATGGTTACATTTAAAGATGCCGTACCAAGTATGACAACGCTACGTTCAACTGCTTTTGAAATCACAGTGTTTTTTTCACTTCCTGAAATGAAGTTTCATCGGGCAGCGACGATTTGCAGTAGGCTATAACCTACTTTACCTGTGTGCATACAGTAGGCTATACTCACACAAAGACTATATATCATACAGAGCAAATCTCGGCCTGATTGATTGTATTAGATTGTCACAAAAATATAAAAGGTTTTATCGCACATCTTTATATATAAAGTTATAACGATATCTGCGAATTTAAGGCATGAAGATATTTCAAAACAGAGACTTTCTGCTTTGAAACTGTGTGTATTATGAAAAGCGCCATATAAATACATATGACTTGACTTTTTCCTGTGTGTATGAGAAAAAGAGAGAGAGGTTGAACTGTATATCATTACCTGTGTGGATGCTAATGCTAGCTCAATGAAATTCCAGATTTTGAAGGTTAGCACGCTCACTCGATCCGGGAAAAAGGCAAAGAGCACATACTGCAGCCCGAACAGGGACACTAGGAGAAATGTCGATTTCGCCAGCTTCCTACACCATAAAAAAAAGAGATAATGATGATGATTAAAAGTTCTTCTTTTTCATACACTCATTTATATTTCAATCATATAAAGCTGTTTTTTAAACTGTAGTGTGTTATTTCTGCGACCCTGGCTGTACCAAATAAAATTGTGCATATTACTTGCCCGTCACAGTAATCACAGTCATTATTATTACCAGTGACGCACATGCTGAACGTGCTATTTTCTCTCACCTGTGATGATTAATTTCATTTCCATGCATGTCAGGGGCTTTCAGTTTTGCCACTAACGTCCGGATAATACTCAGAAAAAAACAGCATGTTTACCTGAAAAACAATTTCCCTTGAGATTATTACAATGATTATTCATTATTGCATAAAGTGTTGGATATTTGAAAAAAACATTTAAAAAAAAACATGGCATATATTAAATTATTATGATTAATTCTTAAAAAAAATATGCAGAGAAAGATATTGTTAACAGAAATATTTGAAAGTTAAAACACTGTTTAAATCTGAGAATAGGCCAGAAACTTTAACGGGATTGCTTACTGTGATGAAAATAATGACGGGTACTCGCAATATCCACCATATCCAGCCATGATCTCTCGTCTCCCAGCATCTGACAACACACACACACACACACACACACACACACACACACGTTATGTGTTTTCATGTTTTATGGGGACTTTCCATAGACATAATGATTTTTATACTGTACAAACTGTATATTCTCTCCCCTTAGACTAACCCAGACCCCTACCATCACACACAACTTTATGGGTTTTTTTTTTTTCATTTTCAAAAACCATCACTTTGTATGATATATATGCTGCTTTCCTAACGGGGACGAACAAAAGTCCCAACAAGGACAAGCATTTTGGATATTGCCATGTTTGTAGGTGCAACTTGTCCCCATAACTTAGGGTTTAGCAGGAACACACACACACACACCACACACACACACACACACACACACACACACACACACACATACACACACACAGGCACAACCATGCTGGTTAAAAATAACCACTCTTATATAATACAAATATACGGTAATAAATAACATTTTGTTGTTGTCCAGAGGAGGTTGGTATAAATAAAGAAAGCCCCTTGAGAGATTAGACTGAGCTTGAATGAGTATAACTCTGAAACTGGTTTCTGAACGTGTGTGAACGTACCCTTCATCCTGGTGCAGGTATTTGGCCAAACTCCAGCTGATAATAATGAGCATTGGTATCCCTGTGGGAACAAAATGTAATTGTACATCTAATATTGCCAGGATGAGGCCCTAAAACAGAGCAATTGTACTTTGCATTCCATTGACTTCCATTCATGCATATGCAAATACAGGAGACACATGTGCAGATCATTCACTGCATTCATCTCTTGCTGTTCAAGTTTGCATGCGATTGCATGACCTGTAAAATTGTATATTGACAACTCAGCTGAAAATCAAACAACATCAATTTTGGTTTAGAAGGATATGACATTTTTGTATAGATTATTATGTATTGTTTATAATTTTTTTATTTGTAATTATTCAAAACAGACGCCCTGGTCTATGATATCATATCATGTTGCTTACATTCATGCCTTGAATTAAATAAATATGCCAGCTTAAAGGGATAGTTCACCCAAAAATAATGGTGAAAAATAATGTCTGTTTAGTTTCATTGAGTTCTGGTAAAGTTCTGATCTGTTCCTGTTTGTCTGGTTTGTCTTTGCTTATTTGTTTTCATTGATTCTGATTAGTTATGCACCTGTTTCTGTTCCAGTTAATTAGCTTTACTCTGTTTTTTAAAGGTTTAAGCCCTTAGTTCCCTAGGTTATTTGTCCAGTCACACTTAAGTGGGACGTGGTTGTGTTTTGTTTCTCTTATGTGTTCGATTTGTGATTAAAGACTGTGTGATTGTATTCTCCATCGTCATGCGCTTCATTGCAACCACACAAACTGTTACAGAAGCTAAAACCACAAAAGGATTTAAATAATGGACTTGCCAGCAGTCCGAATGCTCTGCGTAGAGAAGGAAGAACAAACACTTGAGGACCACACAACTAAATATTTAGAACATGGATTTTGCCGTGTTTGTGGAGTGGGTGCTGGTGAACGACAGATCTCCATTCACCATCTTCCCTAGTGAGGAGGACATCACCAGCACCACTCCAGAACCAGAGACCAGCCAGCCGCCTCCCATGCCCTTCACGAACGAAACACCAGGATCCACCACAGACGTGGAGCCCTAACCTGCTGTGATGCCAGGGCCAGAGAGAATACCTGAGCCAACCTGAGGGCAAACTCGTAGGCAAACATTATGAACAAGTGGAAGAGGATATTCCCCTTAGTCTCCTGCATCTCTGCTGGTCCTGTTCAGCTCTTAGTCACCTGAATCTCTGCTGGTCCTGTCCAGCTCTAATTCTCCTGCCCAGCTCTAAGTCTCCTGCGTCTCTGCTGGTCCTGCCCAGCTCTAATTCTCCTGCCCAGCTCTAAGTCTCCTGCGTCTCTGCTGGTCCTGTCCAGCTCTAAGAGTCCTGGGTCTCTACTGGTCCTGCCCAGCTCTAATTCTCCTGCCCAGCTCTAAGTCTCCTGCGTCTCTGCTGGTCCTGCCCAGCTCTAATTCTCCTGCCCAGCTCTAAGTCTCCTGCGTCTCTGCTGGTCCTGCCCAGCTCTAATTCTCCTGCCCAGCTCTAAGTCTCCTGCGTCTCTGCTGGTCCTGTCCAGCTCTAAGTCTCCTGGGTCTCTACTGGTCCTGCCCAGCTCTAAGTCTCCTGGGTCTCTACTGGTCCTGTCCAGCTCTAAGTCTCCTGGGTCTCTACTGGTCCTGCCCAGCTCTAATTCTCCTGCCCAGCTCTAAGTCTCCTGCGTCTCTGCTGGTCCTGCCCAGCTCTAAGTCTCCTGCGTCTCTGCTGGTCCTGTCCAGCTCTAAGTCTCCTGGGTCTCTACTGGTCCTGCCCAGCTCTAAGTCTCCTGCGTCTCTGCTGGTCCTGTCCAGCTCTAAGTCTCCTGGGTCTCTACTGGTCCTTCCCAGCTCTAAGTCTCCTGGGGTCTCTACTGGTCCTGCCCAGCTCTAATTATCCTGTCCAGCTCTAAGTCTCCTGCGTCTCTGCTGGTCCTGTCCAGCTCTAAGTCTCCTGGGTCTCTACTGGTCCTGCCCAGCTCTAATTCTCCAGCCCAGCTCTAAGTCTCCTGCTCTCTGCTGGTCCCCGTCCAGCTCCAAGTCTCTTGCGTCTCTGCTGGTCCTGTCCGGCTCTAAGTCTTCTGCGTCTCTGCTGGTCCCGTCCAGCTCTCAATCTCCTGGGTCTCTATTGGTCCTACCCAGCTCTAAGTCTCCTGCATCTCTTCTAGTCCCATCCAGCTCTCAGTCTTCTGGGTCTCTGCTGGTCTAGTCCAGCTCTCAGTCTCATGGGTCTCTACTGGTCCTGCCCAGCTCTCAGTCTCATGGGTCTCTACTGGTCCTGCCCAGCTCTAAGTCCCGCCCAGCTCTAAGTCTCCTGCGTCTCTTCTAGTCCCATCCAGCTCTCAGTCTCCTGGGTCTCTGCTGGTCTCGTCCAGCTCTCAGTCTCATGGGTCTCTACTGGTCCTGCCCAGCTCTAAGTCTCCTGCATCTCTGCTGGTCCTATCCAGCTCTAAGTCTCCTGGGTCTCTACTGGTCCTGCCCAGATCTAAGTCTCCTGCGTCTCTGCTGGTCCTGCCCAGCTCAAAGTCTCCTGCATCTCTGCTAGTCCCGTCCAGCTCTCAGTCTCCTGCGTCTCTGCTGGTCCTGCCCAGCTCTTAGTCTCCTGGGTCTCTGCTGGTCCTCGCCCAGCTCTAAGTCTCCTGCGTCTCTGCTGGTCCTGCCCAGCTCTTAGTCTCCTGCATCTCAGTTGGTCCTGCCCAGCTCTGTCTCCTGGGTCTCTGCTGGTCCTGCCCAGCTCTTAGTCTCCTGCATCTCTGTTGGTCCTGCCCAGCTCTAAGTCTCCTGCGTCTCTGCTGGTCCTGCCCAGCTCTTAGTCTCCTGCGTCTCTGCTGGTCCTGCCCAGCTCTAAGTCTCCTGCATCTCTGCTAGTCCCGTCCAGCTCTCAGTCTCCTGCGTCTCTGCTGGTCCTGCCCAGCTCTTAGTCTCCTGGGTCTCTGCTGGTCCTGCCCAGCTGTAAGTCTCCTGCATCTCTGCTGGTCCTGCCCAGCTCTTAGTCTCCTGCCCAGCTCTAATTCTCCTGCCCAGCTCTAAGTCTCCTGCGTCTCTGCTGGTCCTGTCCAGCTCTAAGTCTCCTGGGTCTCTACTGGTCCTGCCCAGATCTAAGTCTCCTGCGTCTCTGCTGGTCCTGCCCAGCTCTTAGTCTCCTGCATCTCTGCTGGTCCTGCCCAGCTCTTAGTCTCCTGTGTCTCTGCTGGTCCTGCCCAGCTCTAAGTCTCCTGCATCTCTGATAGTCCTGTCCAGCTCTCAGTCTCCTGCGTCTCTGCTGGTCCCTGCCCAGCTCTTAGTCTCCTGGGTCTCTGCTGGTCCTGCCCAGCTCTAAGTCTCCTGCGTCTCTGCTGGTCCTGCCCAGCTCTTAGTCTCCTGCATCTCTGTTGGTCCTGCCCAGCTCTGTCTCCTGGGTCTCTGCTGGTCCTGCCCAGCTCTTAGTCTCCTGCATCTCTGTTGGTCCTGCCCAGCTCTAAGTCTCCTGCGTCTCTGCTGGTCCTGCCCAGCTCTTAGTCTCCTGCGTCTCTGCTGGTCCTGCCCAGCTCTAAGTCTCCTGGGTCTCTGCTGGTCCTGCCCAGCTCTTAGTCACATGCCCAGCTCTAATTCTCCTGCCCAGCTCTAAGTCTCCTGCGTCTCTGCTGGTCCTGTCCAGCTCTCAGTCTCCTGCGTCTCTGCTGGTCCTGCCCAGCTCTTAGTCTCCTGGGTCTCTGCTGGTCCTGCCCAGCTCTTAGTCTCCTGCCCAGCTCTAAGTCTCCTGCGTCTCTGCTGGTCCTGTCCAGCTCTAAGTCTCCTGGGTCTCTACTGGTCCTGCCCAGATCTAAGTCTCCTGCGTCTCTGCTGGTCCTGCCCAGCTCTTAGTCTCCTGCATCTCTGCTGGTCCTGCCCAGCTCTAAGTCTCCTGGGTCTCTGCTGGTCCAGTCCAGCTCTAAGTCTCCTGCATCTCTGCTGGTACTGTCCAGCTCTAAGTCTCCTGCGTCTCTGCTGGTCCTGTCCAGCTCTAAGTCTCCTGGGTCTCTGCTGGTCCTGCCCAGCTCTTAGTCTCCTGCATCTCTGCTGGTCCTGTCCAGCTCTAAGTCTCCTGGGTCTCTGCTGGTCCTGTCCAGCTCTAAGTCTCCTGGGTCTCTACTGGTCCTGCCCAGCTCTAAGTCTCCTGCATCTCTGCTAGTCCCGTCCAGCTCTCAGTCTCCTGCGTCTCTGCTGGTCCTGCCCAGCTCTCAGTCTCCTGGGTCTCTGCTGGTCCTGCCCAGCTCTAAGTCTCCTGGGTCTCTGCTGGTCCTGCCCAGCTCTTAGTCTCCTGCCCAGCTCTAATTCTCCTGCCCAGCTCTTAGTCTCCTGGGTCTCTGCTGGTCCTGCCCAGCTCTAAGTCTCCTGGGTCTCTGCTGGTCCTGCCCAGCTCTAAGTCTCCTGCATCTCTGCTGGTCCTGTCCAGCTCTAAGTCTCCTGCATCTCTGCTGGTCCTGTCCAGCTCTAAGTCTCCTGCCATCTCTGCTGGTCCTGTCCAGCTCTAAGTCTCCTGCATCTCTGCTGGTCCTGTCCAGCTCTAAGTCTCCTGGGTCTCTGCTGGTCCTGTCCAGCTCTGTCTCCTGCGTCTCTGCTGGTCCTGCCCAGCTCTAAGTCTCCTGCATCTCTACTGGTCCTGTCCAGCTCTAAGTCTCCTGGGTCTCTGTTGGTCCTGTCCAGCTCTTAGTCTCCTGCATCTCTACTGGTCCTGTCCAGCTCTAAGTCTCCTGGGTCTCTGTTGGTCCTGTCCAGCTCTTAGTCTCCTGCATCCCTGCTGGTCCTGCCCAGCTCTAAGTCTCCTGGGTCTCTGCTGGTCCTGCCCAGCTCTTAGTCTCCTGCCCAGCTCTAATTCTCCTGCCCAGCTCTTAGTCTCCTGGGTCTCTGCTGGTCCTGCCCAGCTCTAAGTCTCCTGGGTCTCTGCTGGTCCTGCCCAGCTCTAAGTCTCCTGCATCTCTGCTGGTCCTGTCCAGCTCTAAGTCTCCTGCATCTCTGCTGGTCCTGTCCAGCTCTAAGTCTCCTGGGTCTCTGCTGGTCCTGTCCAGCTCTGTCTCCTGCGTCTCTGCTGGTCCTGCCCAGCTCTAAGTCTCCTGCATCTCTACTGGTCCTGTCCAGCTCTAAGTCTCCTGGGTCTCTGTTGGTCCTGTCCAGCTCTTAGTCTCCTGCATCTCTACTGGTCCTGTCCAGCTCTAAGTCTCCTGGGTCTCTGTTGGTCCTGTCCAGCTCTTAGTCTCCTGCATCCCTGCTGGTCCTGCCCAGCTCTAAGTCTCCTGGGTCTCTGCTGGTCCTGCCCAGCTCTTAGTCTCCTGCCCAGCTCTAATTCTCCTGCCCAGCTCTTAGTCTCCTGGGTCTCTGCTGGTCCTGCCCAGCTCTAAGTCTCCTGGGTCTCTGCTGGTCCTGCCCAGCTCTAAGTCTCCTGCATCTCTGCTGGTCCTGTCCAGCTCTAAGTCTCCTGCATCTCTGCTGGTCCTGTCCAGCTCTAAGTCTCCTGCATCTCTGCTGGTCCTGTCCAGCTCTAAGTCTCCTGCATCCCTGCTGGTCCTGCCCAGCTCTTAGTCTCCTGCGTCTCTGCTGGTTGAGGATGTTGAGACTGGGTAACAAGTCTCAAGTGACTGGGAGACAAGTGACTGGGACTGGGAAACAAGTGATTGGGGAGAGAAGTGCAGAGGAGTAACACAAATGGGATGAGCAGCATAAACTCCAAGTAACTTTTACTTTTAGAATGATTAAAAAACAAAGTACAAAACACACAAACTGTTACAACCATTTATTCACCCAAGTGACATTCCAAACCTTAAGATTTTTATTTTTCTCTGGAGCGCAAAAGAAGATATTTTGATCCATAGGATGTCAATGGAAACCAGAACTGTTTCTCAGAATATCTTCTTTTGTGTTCTGGAGAAAAATGAAAGTCATAAGGTTTGGAATGTCATGTGGGTGAGCAATTCGCCTTTGGCTAAGCCACGCCCTAGAACGTAGATTGACCAATCACAGCGCAGCCAAGAACGAGCTCCTACAGAGGTCCGACACTTTTTCACAGCGCTCCATTGACTTTAACACAGGCGTCTCATATTTTTGGTCTCGGCAGGCTATTACCGTCGTAGTTTTATCAAAAATGTGGTTAAACGTTGTTCCTAGGGCATTTGCAACACATATACACGTTTCCCAGAGAGGTTGGAGGGGGGTGTCCGTTTGTTCCCTTCCCAAAACCGAAGTCAAATACTGACAGGTGTTGTCTTTGGATTAAACTGTGTGGACGTCCTCAGTCAGCGAAACCCCTCAAGGATCAACAAGCACACTATTGTGTGCTCTATTTTTGCTTTTAACCTTAGGCTACTGTGAAGTTATACTAGTTAGACAGTTTTATGCTATTTTAGATTATGATTTCGGTTCTCTACCCTAATTGTTGATACGCTAACACACGCTGCTAATAAATACAACTTTATACTCGCGTAGTCCATTTGCTTTGTAATAACGATTATAGAAGTGGAGAGACCTACCCAGGTTTGCATGAACAGTGTTGCTCTTGATATAGTTAACGTTAGTCCCAGCCTCCGTCTCGATTAGTAGGATATGCGGTGGTTCATTTTTTGACTGTGACCGTTATGCTTTTGCCTCTATTTGGATGCCTTGTTGTTGTTTGCGTTTCTCCGGTATGACTTGAATATAGCCTTCGAACGCACACTGCAGCCCCTTTTGCCTACTTCTATCGGACACTTTATTTGCTGCTTTATAAAAGTTTGATAAAATTTCAGCAGGAAGAGCCGTCACAGCATAAGCCATGTTGATACCAAACCAGACCCCAGATGAAGTTGTCGGAGGTAGCAACAGTAACTAAGGGGGGCGGGGCTTAGCCAAAGGTGAATTGATGACAGGATTTACATTTTGGGGTGAACTATCCCTTAAAGACCTCCCCTAATTCTTATTCAACCAAAGACCCTCTTCATTCATAATTGTGGGAGCTCATTCAATACGAAACCAACATAGCGTATAGTCATCCCTAAAAAAATTTAAATGTCACTGAATTACGTAACAAAATATCAGGGCAAGTGTGCACAAATGTTATGGGAGCTTTTCTCAGAACTGAGTTTTAATCAGCAGGTGTTTAAGTGATTTTCCGTGTCTGTATGAAGTCAGTTCTCCTCAAGTTCACAGAGGAATCCTAGCATAATAACCACAGGTGCAGAGCATCACATTAACTAGCAACAAGATCCACTGACAGATAAGTGTCAATTGTTACTGGAGCAAGGAACCTACCCCAGCCGAGCAGGATGTACCAGTGCAGGCGTTTCTTCTGTGAACGCAGTGAGAGGTTAATGAGGCTGTGGAGATAATGACCTTCCACCAGCAGCCAGCTGTAATTTGCCAGGATGCAGTAATTAGACAGGAACAGTGCCACTTTACAGCCAGGCTGAGGGAAACCCCGGAAACACATCATCACACAGAGCTTATCTGTGCATTTATTTACCATGTATATGTACACTCTAATGCATTTATGAACGTTTTTGTTGATGTGTGTGTGTGTGTGTGTGTGTGTGTGTACCGGATGAGAGTTGCAGTGGTAGTACTCCTGTGAGTAATGCAGCGCAGCATCTCTGATGAAGATGAAGATGGCTCTCAGGATGAAGGACAAAAAAAGCTGCATGTGGATAAAGTTACGATTGCAGTGCAGCTTCCTGGAGGGGGGTTGGGATGGAGAGAGATTTAAAGAGAAGACGAGGCCAATAAAACATGCAACGCATCATGTAAATACAAGTGTGTTTAATTTCATCTGGCATGTGGAATTTTTCTAAACTAGACGTTTTTCTAAACTTACCCAAATGTAAACGTCAAAATGTTAAGCATCTTTATCATCACAACGCCAGCCTGTACAAAATAACTGCAGTGTGAAACTTGGAACACGAATGGCGAATTCTTTGGCTCACAGAGCGACGGTTTAGGCTCAGGCGAATTCACTACAGTGCCGGGATACTTTCCATCTTCCATGTTCTCGCTTGGAATGACATCTATTTTAATTGTAACTTCTTTTTGGATGATTTACGACTGTTATCACTAACAGAACATGCACTGGATGAGTTTCTCTGCTCTTGAGGAGCTGCACTCCACACTAACTGAGAGTAGATTGTGTGTTGCTTTTAAAAATGAATGGAATGGTTTGTGTGTGTTTAACATGAACTGTAACTTCCTATGTTTTGTTGGTATGGACATTGTGTACAGGTTAAACTCGAAAACTTTGAATATCGTGCAAAAGTTCATTTATTTCAGTAATTCAACTTAAAAGGTGTAACTAATAAATTATATAGACTCGTTACATGCAAAGTGAGATATTTCAAGCCTTTGTTTGTTATAATTTTTATGATTATGGCTTACAGCTTATGAAAACCCCAAATTGAAAATTTGAATATTGTGAAAAGGTTTTCATAAGCTGTAAGCCATAACTCATAAAAAAACAAACAAAAAACCATCCGTGCAGGAGTAACAGTTAAAATAAAATAAAATAAAAATAAACAGTCCTTTAGACGTATGTTAATGTTGACATTTACACTCACTAACATTTTAAGAGAGAGAGCATTATGTGAATTGAATACATTGTTAGCGGCTCTTCAACACAAACTTGTCCTAAACTGCACGTGCATCAGTCCGTGTTGTGCATGCCAAATAAAATCAGCCATAATAAATAAATGTAATTTCTTATGATTTTTTTTTTGTAGCATTAAGAGTATTTATTTATTGACCCTTGTTCATTTAAAAAACTGTTTCTGAATGTTTTTTTACATGATAATACCTATTATGTTATTCATGATAAGGTAGTATCGTATTATAATGTTTTTACCGTCAGGAACATGTTGGCTAACAATGCTTTTGGGAAACACACCCCTGAATACATTAGCAACTGCATAGCAAGTCTTGCTGCTCAGTACTATTAGTACACTTGACATTCTCATAAAACACATGTGAACACACACACAAAGACACAAACACACAGTCTGTTACCTGAACACACACAACACTGTGAGAGCAATGCTGAGTGAGACAAGAGAGACGGCGTATCCCACAGAATACATGATCTTCACGTAAAAGAAGTACTCGTGTGAGACCAGCACCTACGAGAAGAGATCAACATTGTCATATATGATATCTTGTGTTTCAGTGAATGTTCTTCTGTGGTATTGAATCATTGAAATGATAATGTGATGTTGTTGTTATACTGTTGTCCAAGCATTTACTGTCTTTCTTTCTTTCATTTTAAATCTGTCCTAAAGGGAAATTTCATGTTTTTGTTTTGTTTTTACTTTTATGAAAGAACATGAGCACAGAAATAAAAATATTTTTGATATTACCGAGTCGGTGGGGATATGAAAGCTGTCATTAAGCCCATGGCCACAGGCGAGCTCGTACGGCGGGAACATTTCGGACCAGCCATTCTCCGTGCAGTTTTTCATCACAGCTCCTGCGGACAGAGACACGGAACAAAACAACACACTTACAACCCTGTACAACAGCTCGTCCCTGAGGGCCAGCCCAGATCACTCTCGATTTTTGTCAACAATTGATCAAATATAGAAGTCCATAATCACATACGTCTCCCATAATCAGTCATTGTGTTGTTTTATTAACCCTATAAAGCCTACTGTATCATTTTTGTATCTGTAACATGATGAAAAAACGTAACACTTAAAAAGTAACACAATCTACTACAGGCCTTCTGTCGTCTGAGTGATACTTCATACTTTTTTAGCAATAAAAGTATTTTGGTATAATTGTACAAACGTCCTCCTTCAGCTCTTTAATAAAGTGATCATAAGAATAACTTTTATGTTTTTTAATAGTTTTTCAAGATAAACACTTATGGACTGAATCAACTTATGTTTACTTGATTATCCATACATCATATTTTAGAAAATCGTGTTTTGTCTCAAATATGATCATCAGGCTTTTGAGGAAGATATTTGTTCATCTCTGAATCATCATAGTATTGCATTGCATTATATGTTTTAAAATCATATAAAACATATATATGTTTTATATGATACATGTTTTATATGATACATATATGTTTTATATATACATATATGTAAAATATATATATATATGTTTTTATGAGAATTTTATCATAAAATAAGTATTTAAATATGATATTACTAATACATATTGGCAGATATAGATAACTGATATTTATATGCATTTTATGTAGGTAGTCACTATATACTGTTATGAAGATCTCACTGATGTACAATATAAGCATCATAATTTTTTTTTAACTTTGTGGCCATATTAATATCAGCATTTGCTCCAAAGCATATTTTTGCTCAGTTTGGGTCTCTGAATCAGGCTTTACAAGGTTACAGATATAACATTCAGAAGGCTTGTCTGTGAAAACCTAGATGCACCTGACCTTTGACCCGAAGAAAATTGGGGCACGGCCGAGACACGGTCTCCTCCAACTTCAGCATGAGGCCAACAGTTCAGATCATCCATAAAGCACTGCAACCTGTTCAGAGGGGATGGAGGAGGAGTAAACAGAGTTAGGAGCAAATCTGGACAGTGTGATAATTCAAGTATCTAATTATTGCTCTACTAATATTCTAAAATGTAAAAATGCCCAATTTTTTGGTTACATGATTGCGGCTTGACTTTTGTCTAATTTCTCAGCATTGCATCGCCACATACAGTCCAAATATACGGTCCGAATTTCAACCAAATAGAGCGTTCCTAACCACAAAGGACCTAAATGCTAGTTCGGAGTGGATTGCGGAGGCAAATTCATTGGTTAATAATAAAGACTGGGAGCTCTAAAGAACATTCAGCACTTAAAGGGGACCCATTATGCCCCTTTTCACAAGATGTAATATAAGTCTCTGATGTCCCCTGAGTGTGTATGTGAAGTTTTAGCTCAAAATACCCCACAGATCATTTTTTACAGCATGTTTAAATCGTCACTTTTTGGGGCTCAGAAAACGCACCGTTTTAGAGGGTCTCCTTTAAATGCTAATGAGCTGCTGGTTCACGGCACAGGGGGCGGAGCCCTAACCAGCTCGCGCTCAGTGAACAATCTCAACTCACGGAGATATGATAATATCAAAACAGAAACTCACAGTAACGGTGTCAGAGAATATATGCTGTATGGGGTTGGAACAGGTATAGTTCAGTTTTAATTACGGTTATAACCTATGTGTCATTGATTGTAGCCACTATTAATACAAGCCTGTTGTAGGACCACGTCTGAATGATGACCTAAATATACTGATGAGTTTAATAAAGTTTATTGTATGTCACAAAAGATGAAGCGTCAGTTTTACTCCAGAAAATCACAGTAAAGGCCATTGCACACGGAGTCCGAAATTCGCATCCGAAATTCTCGCACGTTAAAAAATAAATACGACCTCACGTTATGTCAATCACGCTTGCACACTGCCTCCGAAACTTTCGTCCGTCATAAAAAAGATCGAAACGGGTTCGATTTTCTGCGTTTTTCCCATCCGTAACAAGCAGTTTGAATGATGTTTGAATGGTGGATTTGACAATTCAGAGCCACCGAATCACGAAAACGAAAAAACGCATACGAAAATTTCGGACTCATGCTGCCTTCACGTGCTGTGGAAAAGATGATATTTTCCACTTGTGAACTGGTATTTACCAGTGTGTTGTGTTCAAGTGCTTTTATGATATTTTCCACTTGTGAACTGGTATTTACCAGTGTGTTGTGTTCAAGTGCTTTTGTTGTCGTAATGTAGGAGAATTACCTAATTCACAACGCTTGCGTCGCTCTCCGCCATGTTGAAAAGGTCAAAGGTTATCTCATCTCGGCAACTCGTGCATCAAAATATTCTACGAGTTGCCCAGTGGAAAATACCACATGAGGGGGTGTTCATGTGCATTTTCCACGTCGGCTTTTGGTATTTACCATAATTACCATAGCACGTGAAGGCACATCAGTGTGCAATGGCCTTCAGTGTAAACACAGTATAAGAAGTGCGTAAGTAAGTTACATAAACAAATTTCAGTAGATTTGAGGGAGCGTTTTCTTCAAAAGCAAAATGAACCCACCTCGTCTTCAGCGGCTGGCTCAGAGTTCAGGAGTAAATAGAGAGAGCGATGTGAATGAATACATCTAGCCACAACACCTTCAACGCTTGGGAGACATTCTCATCAGTGCAGCAATGGCGGATGTGTACAACTCGCGGTGACATTGAATATTGTTGTGGACATCTTTTTAGCCATATGGAGTACTTGCATTTCAGCAGATTCATTAGGACTGTTAGATTACATCACCAAATTAATTTTCATAAACTAGACCCTTTGTTTATGTAGTAGCCTTTCAGATTGTTCATTCACCCCCGAGCTTTACTAATCAGATAAGAAAGAGTGTATGAGGATTAATCTTTATCGTTTGCACTCTCTCTCTCTCTCTCTCTCTCCACTCTCTCTCTCTCTCTCTCTGTATGGCACAGTATCTCATTTAGCTCATTTTGCAGTCTCTCCCTCTCCTTCTGATGAATGACAGGAAAAGTTGTAAGCGTTTCTCTTGGTACTTTTTCCAGTGAATTACAGATAGGAGACTCTGTGAGGGACCAAGAGATCTGTACAGCGTTGTACTGTTATTGTGATGTCTGTGTTGACAGGCCTGTATTGACTGCTTCCTGTGTATGGAAAGGTTGGCCTGCTTATAGAGTGAGGAAACTGAAGCCCTGTTCACACTGACAGTTTTATTGCTGAGGTCTGAGAGTGGTCGAGTGTTGGTCATTCCTGCTGATGGACGAGTAATCCAGAAAGCATGTTATACATACCTGGGGTTAGTTCACGAATAAGTTTAGCAGTAGTATAAGCAGTAGAATAATTAATATCGAGCACTCAAAGTTTTTAGGTAACAGTCTACTTGATTTGTTTAGTGAAATGTAGGCCTACTTCAAGATGGCTGAACTACTTTCATCTTGTCAAATTGAGTAATCAATACTCACATTTTTCTCGTTACCTAAACAAACACAAAGTTGCATTGAGCTTTAAAATACAAAAAATGACAAAGGGTGTACTCACACTAGGCACAGTTGTCTTGTACCGCGATAGACCCTTTTACAGCCCACGTGATCAAATAGTTGCGCACACATTTTGGCAACGGAAGTGGTGTTTGTTCCCCACTGGCTCTAACGTGTTAGCAACTCCGAAAGTTTATCAAAACGGTTTCCCAGCATCAAAATGTCTGGTTGTTACGTTTACGGTTGCACTAATCGATTTTCCACCAAGGGGCTTAAAGGTTGTGTAGGTAAGAATTGTCTAAAGAACTTTTTTTCAAATTGGCTTAAACTGTCTTTATATACCAATACATATTTAAAATGTAAGTACTTTGAAAAGGAGAGTATAAAAATTGAGTGACTCTAGTGTATTTAATCTTCAAAAAACACAGCTCATTAATTCCTACCAGGACGAAACAAGTAATTTGGCTTGCGCGACTGTCACCTCCTCCGTCGCCATGACTACCGCCGCTATTAACTGGCTCTGCCCACGTGCGCGCAGTCGCGCACCCCGTTTTTAGGTGGGAGTGAATGGAATTAATGAGCTGTGTTTATTGAAGATTAAATACACTAGAGTCACTCAGTTTTTTATACTCTCTATTTCAGAGTACTTGCATTTTAATTATGTATTGGTATATAAAGACAGTTTAAAACAAATTTGAATAAATGTTTTTTTTAGACAATTCTGACCTACCCTACCTTTAAGTTTTATAGAAATCCGACAGGATCACGGCCGTTTCAGAAGAACGGCAGCGCCTGTGGCTGCAGGCGATTAAACGTGTTGATTGGAGCGAAAGACATAATAAAAAATGCTCGCGTCTGCAGCACCCACTTGACACTCTGCTGATTCTCGTTGCCAATATGCGCGCGCATACGTTTCTACGTCATCATTGTGTACAAACAGTAAAAGGGTCTATTGTCCCACATCCCCACTCCCCCCGCTGGCCTGAACTCACACTGCATTTAATGTTCTGGGCCAGTGCAACTTTTTGTTTTGAAGAAAACAGAAAGAAAAATAGACTGCCTAATAGATTTATTATTTATGCCATGCAGTGATTTTTACACGATTGTGCTGCACAAAATCAGAAGATTATTACGGAGGCTGCTGACGTTGATGGAGGAATTTGTAGCTTTACTTGCAATTAATTCCTGTTCATCATAAGATGAGAACCAGACCTGTTATAAACCTAAATATTATCGATTTAATTAAATTAACCGAAAAGTGTAGTATCCAAGTAGTGCTAAAAGATGTTTGCTATCGTAATGATGACAGTAGCGCAGCTGTTCCGAGCCCAACTGAACTAAGTGAACAGCGCCAAGGCACGGTACGGGCCGATCACATTAGTCAAAACAAACCAAACTTTGGTGTCAAACGTGCTCGGGCACGGTTCAGAGTACACACTGAGAAATTGTTCTTGAAATAAGTCTTGCCTGGCCAGCTGAAGAGGATGAGTGTCATAGAAAAAGCGAATTAAATGAACACTTTGCCTAAATCTGCATCGTCCTTGATGGCTCTGACACTCCCCACCAAACCCTGCAGGGAAAATTTGGGTTGGTGGGCAAAGCGTATGTCGCTGCGGGTCAGGCTGGTGCATGTCTGCACACCATGGTGTTGTTACAGGCATACCAGGCTGACCTGCCAAAAGACCTGAATGAAGGCAAGGGAATTGGGCCGGATAGTGGTGAAAGAACTCCAACGGGCCACAGATCTGGATCTCCACATCACCAAGCAGATGGACTGCTCCATCGGCCGTTCAATGGCTGCCATAGTTGTCGTGGAGAGACATTTGTGGCTTTACCTATCGGCATTAAAGAGTGGAATAAAGCCTTTCTAATAGACGACCAGTTTGCTCCATCAGGCCTCTTCGGCGACACTGTCAATACAGTGGTCGAGAGGCTTCAGGAAGCTAAAAAGCAGTCTGTGAGATGTTGTTTCTGCCCACCTGGGGTTGAGACTGAACCTCCAAGAAAATGTGTACTTTCTCCAGTTCACCCTCTAAAACAGATGCCAAAGTACCCTAGTGGATTGGTAGAAACCTTGGATCTTAGCCCAAGGGCTCATGTTGGGGGCATCATATCATCGGAAAACATTAAAGACAGATACTTCTCTTATGGGTTGGGGGGATATCTTAGATGGCCATTCAGCTCAAGGTCGGTGGAGAGGTCACCATATTTCATGGCACATAAATTGCCTTTAGATGAAGGCTGTATTTCTGGCACTGAAATACTTACTCCCAGATCTCAGGGGTTACCATATTCTTGTCCAGTCAGACAATACATCGGTAGTCTTCCATCGGTCTGCATTCGCGCCCTTTTTCCAGATTGGCGAGCCAGATTTTGCTCTAGGCTCAGGCCAAGCTGTTATCAGTAAGAGCAGTCTACATCCCTGGGCACCAGTGATGCGCGGGTTGATCCAAAATGAGCGGTTACCCACGGTTACGAGTCATCCAAAAATATTTGTAATGATATTCGGGTCGCGGTCGGTCGGGTCGTTTGAAATAAAGATGCCAATTAAACCTTTGGGATTTCTATAGTACACAATTGTCTATGAAATACATAGTCTACACTTTATTGTCTAAATAACTGGCGCGAGGATGACGCGCACGAGCTCAGTCTGCAGAGATGAAAGTGGGAAATCCTTATTTACCTTTTGAATGTTGAGCGTTATTAACTTTTGAATAAAAGCTGACGTGGGACAAAATGGCCGATTTCCCAACAGGTTGAACTGAGCAATGCCATTGTGCCGTTTAATAGGCTACTTTTAAACGCATAGCTCAGTAATGTCAGTTTTATGTATTTGCTGAGAGGGGGGGCGGGATTTTTGTTGGGAAAGTCAGGGGAGAGACGCACACTTCGATTAGACTGGATAAACACATGCAGCATCTTAATTGTTAAGAAAATGAAACTAAATAAATGAATAAATTAAGCCTTTTTTACATAATACTAGGCGATATCATACAGTATTCAGAAAAATGTTGCGCCCGCACCCCTAGTTCCTACATCGATGGCCCAATGACGCTAAGATGAGCATTTACTGGCTACTTTTTAAAAATGCGGGTCAGGAAGCGGGTCGGGTACAATATTTTCTTCTTTTTTTTTGCGGTCCGAGTTGTGGGTGGGTTAGTTGAAAACGTCGATCGGGTGCGGGTTGTTTATACATTTACCCGCGCATCACTGCTGGGCAGGGGGCAGACATCCAGTCTAGGTAGGGGCTGAGGCCCAGGGAATGGAGACTTCACCCAAATGGTGTGAACTTGATAAGGAAAAAAAAATTATGTGAGGGGGGGAACCAGCAATGCAACCCCCGACAAATCTCGCGAGAATTACGACTTGCTTTACGGGCAACGACGTCACACACATTAACAACATATGAAGCACCAACTGCTCTGGAAGCACGAAGACACTGCGCACATTTCAGACGTGATACTCGACGATGGAAAAAGCAAAGAAAACGCGGTCGGAAGAGACTAGGAAAAGAGAATCTGACCGCGTGAGGAACCGGTATGTTGATATGTTGTATGTTGTTGCGCTTGCTTGTAGTATGTCATTTTTTTTACGATGCTGTTCATTCATCCATTATATCAGACGACGCTGTTGATGTTGATTCCTGCGATTATCATGAGAACAGTTGTCAATATCTCACATAATTATCAGAACATAAACAAGCCTAGATGTTGTAAATAGTGTAAACGAGCACAGTTTGCAAACTATTATGATAAATTGCAATAATCATGTCTAATGACATCCTAACGGCCAATGTTATGAAATAATGCGACGTAGCCTACATTTAACTTTACTGATGTCATCTGGCATTTTGTAATGTTTACATTACAATCAAAAAACACAAATTAAATGATTCAGTAGACAATAGGCTATTTACTTGTGATTTACTTGTGACAATCATGTAAAACGTTATTAAGCCAGCAAACGCGGTAGGCTACTTTATTATTATAAAGTAGTCTAAGACTTGACATAAACTTATTATTATCATATTACCATCATCAGTAGTTCAGTAGACTATGCAGTCGCCTAATATTTGCATGAAATCGTGAAACATTACCTGGTCAATACCACGCCCGCCGCTTCTATCCTACCGAACAGGAACCGGTGTACAGGGTGGGTATTTACGACAGTGCAAGTATTCCACAGCGACTCTAGGGGTCGCTGTTTGATAAAAACACAATTTCTACATAGTGTAACTTTAATATCAGTCTAATATATTAACCCATTTCATTGGCTAGGCGGCTAGGCGCCAACCAAAAAACGTTGGTTTTTCGCCGCCGCCGAGTTGCAAGTGCACAAGTTAGTTTTGCACCAAATATATCGCGAAAAGAATAGCAAAAGTCAAGGCGTGAAATTTGAAATTGCAGTGACAGATTTGAGAAGTTGCAAGTGATTATTTGAGGTTGTACTGAATGTAAAGATTAAATGCAATATATATATTACATGTTTGTGTCTGTCATTGTATTTCTGTGAATGGCATTTTACACATTTGTGACTACCGGTACTTGTCTGCAGCTTCAAATTCAGAATACAGGTTTGTGACTATTGTCTGCGAGTGCAAATCTCAACATTCAACTTCAGATTTTTATTTTACAGGTTTTCACATTGGAGCTGTGAGTGTAAATGCTCACGCACAAGTATGAATATTTATTGTACAAGTTCTCAAATTCACATCTACATGCTCTCGAGGTTTGCTACTCATTTACCTACTTCATTGACTTCCGATTGCTTTGTCACTCACACTTTGTCCAAATCACTGTACGTGTAAACGGATTATTGAGTATGAGACTTTATGATACTGTCACTTAAACATACACACACACACACACACACACACACACACACCCTCTCTCAACTGGAAACGTAACCCGAGTAGGCAATAGTTGTGCCAGCGTTAGACCAGCAATTGTGCGTGTACACTGCGTTGAATGACGTTATATATCTATAATCTGATAAGGGTGTGATTTATGGAGTATGGATTATGTAGGCCCTTCTCTAAACTTCCCTCCAGATATCACATTACAACTCTTAGGAACACACATCAACACTTATCATTTTGTTTGTCCACATAAACAAGTATAAAAAGGCATTAGGTGTATTGATGTGTATGGAGCAGGCTTGTGGAAAACACTCTGGGCATATCGAAAATAGCTGCCCTCTATATGAACTCAATCTTCTCATTAAGTGTGTGTGTGTATGAGAGAGAGAGAGAGTGAATGTTGTGGCTCGCCTGTGTGTGTGGACCCGGACTCTGTCAGGTTCTCTTGATAGATGATTTTGAAGCAGTCTTCCTCCTCTCTGAGTAGCACAACCTCTAGATCACATTCTGGCGGAATGGCACACACCTTCACACACACACACACACACACACACACACACACACACACACACACACACACACACACACACACACACACACACACGCACACATTTATTTGTATCAAACACAAACCAAACATTACTTAACTATTAGATAGCATCAACTAACAAAGATAAATATGTCTACAGCATTTATCACAAATGCTAATCTCAACATTTATACATTTTAAGTGTCTGTTGACATTCATGCACTAATAATTAACATTAAAAACCATCAAAGAAGCTTAATAAAATGCAGTAAAAATATATTGTTCATAGTTAGTTCATGTAAGTTAATGCATTAACTGTTAACAAATGAGAAATGAGAATCAACCAAACCACCCAAAAATAGAATAAAGAATAAAGAAATGAAATATAAAATATAATGCAATATGCAAAAAAAAAAAAAAAAATCTATATATATATCTATATATATATCTATATATATATATATCTATCTATCTATCTATCTATCTATCTATCTATCTATCTATCTATATATATATATATATATATATATATATATATATATATATAAAAATTCGGGTCAAGAGTTCACACGTTTTGTATGCTGTAATTTGCTACTATTTATTGATCAAATATCTATTGGTGAGAACATTTTGAACTATTTGTTGTTTCATGAAATGTTTTGCGTGTATAGCTTTGAGTCAACAAACAAGCTACAATTAACCCATACCGTGATAACATGCCCCTCTATCTTAACTATAAAAGAATATTAAATGAACTTTATCTCATATGAAGCAGTTTCTGCAGTGCGACAGCTGTGTGTCGTGTTCATCATAGGCTACTGCTCTGAACTCACGTGAGAATAGTCGTGAAGTAAAGCCGCGAAAGCAACCAGGTGTAAAACGGCAGAAATCTTCATTTACAAATCTTCTGACGGCAGAACTCGATAGCAACCCAATAATCCCCGTCTCCTGGTGGGCAATCTCCAGGCGCGCGGTCCCTCTGAAGGAAAGTTTAGTCCCCTCGCGCATTCCTTGGCGCTCGAGCGCAGTGAACAGACATGAATGTGCGCGCGATGCGTCCGGTCAAACTCAGCACGTGAACGACTGATGATGATCCAGACACTTGACCACATCTCCGTGACTGCGCTCAGATGCGCGCGGCGTCTCTCAGCACAACCTTCTGCTGCACTCTATTAGAAAAGTGTCAGTGTGCTGTGAAACGTCTTGTAAATGCACTTTAACAAAGCAAGAAATATTAAAATGTTCCATAGGTAATTGCATAATTGTAATTAATTACTAGATTTGTACATTTTCTGAAGACAATGTGAAATGTATAACATTTTGTAGTGAGTTTTAACCCTCCATAATACTATATGCAATTACTAAGGTGTTCTGCGTGAATTTTCATATTTGGTTGCTAGGATCTCTCCATAAATGCAATTATATGGGATATTTTCTGTTTTCCAGAATAACATTTGTACCCCACTGACTTTCTTTGCATGGACAATTTTTTTTTACATGTTTCTTATGTGTTCATGAAAGAAATGCATGTATGGAATGGAATTTTCTTTCTTTTTTTCTCTCTTTTTTTTTTCTTTTTACATTTTACAAATAGTTGTAGTTCCCTTTCGAGGGAACTCGAACTGCGTCGAACGACACTTTGGGGGGAAGCCCCTCAGCGTAGCGCCTCTGAAGCATGAATGAAAACTAAGCCAATCCTGATTGGTGTTGCGAAATGACGTAATGTGTGACGACACAAGCGGAAGCTACAAAGGGATGCCGGCACACAACCAGAGTTAGCTTTCTGTTCTTCAGCAAGCGCTCTCTGTCTCTGTGTGTCTTATTTGGTGTTGTATTGTCTGTTCACAAGCAAAACATATATAAAAAGTGTATGATGGCGAGTGCAAGTTTCAGACGGTGTGTGCATCCCTGCCCTCGTTATATCACGGGTAGGGACACACACCGAATGTGCGTGCATTGTTTGGGAGTGCAGCACGCGCAGGCAGCTCTCGAGGGGGCTGCTTGCGAGGATTGTGAGTCTCTATCAATCCGTGTGCTGCGCTCCCGCCTGGCTATTTTTGATGAAGATGGCCAGGCTCGCGAGCCCCGTGGTGCGGGACCCGCGTCCGCTGAGGCGGCGCGGCAACGCTCTTCATGGGGCTCACAGATGGATCTGACAGGGGATCCTGAGACTGCCGAGGCACGTTCTCAGGATTCCTCTGCCAGTTCCGATGTTCTCCCGCCTCGCGCGGAAGCCAGCCCCGCGGCTTCTTCCGCACGAGTGGAGAACCCGTTGCTCGAGCTGTCTGCTTCCGAGGAAGTAGACGTGCTCAGCATCGAGGGCGGGGATTTCGGGGATGACTCGCCACCCCATGTCCCCGCATATGAGGAGCTGGTGGAGGTTGTTTCTCGTGCAGTGGCCCGTTTAAATCTAGATTGGCCACATGAAAGGCAGGAAACGTTGGTTAAAAGCAAGTTGGACGAGCGTTTCCTGCAGCACAGAGAACAACCTCATCACCGGGGTTTACCGTTCTTTCCCGATTTACACAATGAGTTGTGTAAATCGTGGAACAGACCACACTCTGCTCGCGTGTCCAACCCCCCTATTTTAAATTATAGTAACATCCTGGGGGCGCGAGAGAACGGTTATGGGATGATGCCTTCGGTGGAACAGCCACTGGCTACTTATTTATCCCCCGAATCTGCATCATCCCTAAAAACCCCGGTGCTGCCCACTAAACCTTGTCGGGACACATCATCCTTAGTGGGCAGGGCTTATATGGCTGCGGGTCGGGCTGGCGCTAGTCTGCACACCATGGCAGTACTTCAAGCGTACCAGGCCGACCTTCTTAAAGATATTGATGAGGGCGAGGGTCCAACTCCGGATGATATTGCGGAGTTGAGGAAGGCTGCAGACTTGTCTCTCCGAGTCACCAAGGAAACGGCCCGCGCCATCGGTCGTTCCATGGCGGCAATGGTGGTCTCGGAGAGACATCTATGGTTGAATTTATCGGGCATCAAGGAAAAAGACAGGGCTTTCCTCCTTGATGCCCCGATTTCGTCTTCTGGCCTGTTCGGCGACGCTGTCAGTACGGTCGTCGACAGGTTTCAGGAGGCGAAAAAACAGTCTGCTGCCTTCAAACAATACCTCCCTCGCCGCTCCAAATCTAAGAAGTCTGCCCCCAGCGGGCAGCCGCAGCCATCCACCAGCACCTCCACCTATAGACAGGCGCAAAAGCAGAGTGTCTCGTCTAGAGCCCCCCCTCAAGGAGCTTGGGGGCATAGACGGCACTCTCAGGCGAAACCTCAACAGAAGCAGGGCGACCTGAGGGCCGTCCTGCAGGCTAAAAAGGCTTCGTCAAAGAGATCCTAGCCAGCCTAGGTTCTCTGCGGGCGGCCCCACCCGTGGCGGAGCGATCGAGGTCGCCTCCTCCACGGAGCCCGCAGGAAATCGATGTCGACTTCCCGCCGTTGAGAGCGCTTCGGGACGCATCGGTTTCCAGCGAACGCATGCTGCTCTGTCCGCCCCTCAGGCCTGCGGCCAGGCAGCAGTCGCGTTCACCCATCGAGAATCGTTTTCGGTCGAACCCTGCCGGAGATCCGCTTCAGGGGGTCGAGAACGAATCCCGATCGATACCCGAAGCCAGCCTCGAGAGGCTGGTTCCCTTGGTAAAATATTTCGATGCGTGGAAAAATCTCACGAATATTTCTCCTTGGGCCCTGCGTACTATTCAAAAGGGGTACAGACTGCAGTTCGGTTACCGCCCACCAAGATTCAACGGGGTGGTCTGGACTGTAGTCGACCCAGAGCAGGGTCGGGTATTGGAACAAGAAGTAAACTCCCTATTGGTAAAGGAGGCTATAGAACGTATTCCTCCGCCAGACAGGGAGTCCGGGTTTTACAGCCGCTACTTCATAGTTCCCAAGAAGGATGGGGGGTTGCGTCCAATAATAGATCTCAGGATCTTGAACCGGTCTCTGAGGAGGTTCAGGTTCAAGATGCTCACCATTCCCATCATTGTGAACCAAATTCAATCCGAGGATTGGTTTGTCACGATAGATCTGAAGGACGCATACTTCCACGTTTCCATCCTCCCATCTCACAGGAAGTTCCTGAGGTTCGCTTTCGGGGGCGAAGCATACCAATATCGGGTTCTTCCGTTCGGCCTAGCTCTCTCCCCTCGCACATTTACCAAATGCATGGATGCAGCTCTAGCACCTCTGAGGCTTCAGGGCATCAGGGTGCTCAACTATATAGACGACTGGCTAATTCTGGCCCAGTCACAAGAGCTGGCAGTTCGGCATCGAGATGTCGTCCTTGCCCACATCCAGAGCCTGGGGTTGAGACTCAACACAAAAAAGAGCGTGTTGGCACCAGCCCAGAGAACCACGTTCCTGGGAGTGGTGTGGGACTCGGTCACGATGCGGGCACAATTGTCTCCTGCACGGATCGAGTCCATCCTGGCCACAGTGACCAGGATAAAGCTAGGCCAAGCCATCACTGTCAAACACTTTCAGAGAGTGTTGGGTCTCATGGCAGCAGCATCCAACATCATTCCATTTGGCCTGCTGCACATGAGGGCCCTGCAGTGGTGGTTGAAAACCAATTCCGCATGATCAGGGTTACGCGCAGATGCCTTCGTTCCCTATCTATGTGGAAAAATGCTTGGTTTCTGTCCCAAGGTCCCGTGTTGGGAGCGTCATGTCGCCGGAAAACCGTTTCGACAGACGCCTCCCTCACGGGTTGGGGCGCGGTCATGGACGGCCGCTTTATGACAGGTCTATGGCAGGACCATCATTCCTCCTGGCACATAAATTGCCTGGAAATGTTGGCGGTGTCCCGGGCTCTGAGGAGCTTCCTGCCGGACCTCAGGGGTCATCATGTCCTTGTGAGGTCAGACAATATGTCAGCAGTGGCCTATATAAACCATCAAGGGGGTCTGAGGTCTCGCCCTCTATGCAGACTGGCGCACCAGATCCTCCTGTGGTCCCAAGGGAAACTGTTGTCTCTCAGAGCAACATACATCCCGGGGAATCAAAATCAGGGAGCAGACATCCTGTCGAGGCAGGGGCTGAGGCCCGGGGAATGGAGACTCCACCCCGATGTGGTGGAGTCAATATGTCAGAGGTTCGGCCCGGTGGAAGTGGATCTATTTGCGTCTCGAGAGACGACCCACTGTCCACTGTGGTTTTCCCTCACTTATCCAGCCCCGCTGGGGTTGGATGCTATGGTGCAGACGTGGCCGAGGCTGCGTCTGTACGCATTTCCCCCAATCGCTCTGCTCCCGGGAGTTCTAGAGAGGGTCCGTCGCGACGGGATCAGTCTACTGTTGGTAGCCCCGTTGTGGCCGGCCCGAGTATGGTTCTCCGACATAATATCGCTCCTGGAAGGCCCTCCATGGGAGATTCCCATCAGGAGGGATCTGCTGACGCAGGCAGAGGGCACAATATTTCACCCTCGGCCGGAGTTATGGAAACTGTGGGTCTGGCCCCTGAGGGGGCACAGTACCGAGAGGCCGGCCTGTCAGCAGGAGTAGTGGAGACCATACTCAGTTCTAGAGCTTCCTCCACGAGGAAATTGTACAGCCTAAAGTGGAATGTTTTCACCACTTGGTGTAGAGAGCGTGAGGTGGACCCAGTTAACTGCCCAATGGCTTCAGTACTGGAGTTCCTCCAAGATCGCTTCTCAGCTGGTCTTACCCCGTCCACACTCAAGGTGTACGTGGCTGCCATTGCGGCTTTCCACGCTCCTCTGGGTGATGGGCCTCTGGGGAGACATCAGTTGGTCGTACGTTTCCTCCGTGGTGCTTGGAGGATGAGACCTGCGGCTCGTACCAGGGTTCCCACTTGGGACCTGGCGGTGGTTCTCGAAGGGCTGGCCGAGGCCCCCTTCGAACCTCTGGAGTCGGCTGAGGCCAAGAACCTTTCCCTAAAGGTGGTTTTTTTGTTGGCTATTACTTCTCTGAGGAGGGTAGGAGATCTTCAGGCGCTCTCTATTTCCAATGGGTGCCTGGAGTTTGCTCCAGGCGACATTAAAGCTATCCTTCATCCTAGGCCGGGCTATTTGCCTAAGGTGCCATCTAATGTGGCACGGCCTACGGTTCTGCAGGCTTTTCATCCCCCACCTCACGTGACGGCGGATGAGGAGAGACTTCATCTGCTCTGCCCTGTCAGAGCACTTAAATTATATGTTCAGAGGTCCTCTTCGTGGCAGAAGTCAGACCAGTTGCTAGTGTGTTTCGGGTCGCCCAATAAGGGGCTTCCCGCTTCCAAGCAAACCATTAGCAACTGGATTGTTCAAGCTATATCGATGGCCTACCAGGTGCGCAGTTTGCCTTCACCTTTGGCCGTGAGGGCTCATTCGACCAGAGCCATGGCGTCTTCTAGAGCCCTCCTTTCAGGGGCCCCGATCCAGGAAGTCTGCGATGCAGCAGGATGGGCCACCCCTCACACCTTCATTCGGTTTTATAGCCTGGACATTCCATCTACACCTGGCACCCTTGTGCTCTCGTCCTAAGTGTGCCTGTGCTCAGCTTCACACTGGGACAGGCAGGGCTCGTTGTGGCATAGTGGGTACTCGTTCCCCCAAAGTGTCGTTCGACGCAGTTCGAGTTCCCTCGAAAGGGAACGTCTCGGGTTACGACTGTAACCCTTGTTCCCTGAGAAAGGGAACGAGAACTGCGTCACGTCGCCACGCCTCCCCTGCCTGGAGCGCTTGCTTCATCACAGAAGCTACCTCTGGTTGTGTGCCGGCATCCCTTTGTAGCTTCCGCTTGTGTCGTCACACATTACGTCATTTCGCAACACCAATCAGGATTGGCTTAGTTTTCATTCATGCTTCAGAGGCGCTACGCTGAGGGGCTTCCCCCCAAAGTGTCGTTCGACGCAGTTCTCGTTCCCTTTCTCAGGGAACAAGGGTTACAGTCGTAACCCGAGACGTTTTTCATGTTGATTAGTCTTCCCCAGCTGTGTCTTGTTAGTAGGTTAAGCTTGTTTGCCCCTGTGTATTTAAACCCCTGTGTTTCCTGTGTCAGGTCTTGTCCTGGATGTAGGCTACGTTTGGTGTGTCTCATTCTGTTCTCGATTCCCTGGTTCCTGTTATGCTTTTGTTCATGTTTATTTTCTGATTAAACTACTTTGCATTTGGATCCAGCTCTCCGTTTGTTTCTTGAGTTCACTACACATAGTTCCAGTTTTACAAAACACACATAAACTTTGTTTGCCACAACCAAGACTTATAAAGCATATGAAATACACATAAATATTTCACATTGTTGACAAATCTTTAAACTATGCAAGAGATATTTTCAACATTAGAAGTCTTCAAAACAATTCCACACGTGCAATGGCAACGTCGTTAAAAATTATTTTAATATGCAAAACTGTTACCCAATTATAGCAGTGGGCGTTTACTTCCAAGTCTTATAACCGGCACCGCCCATCAAAACAGTGTTTGAAAAAGAAGGTCAAATACAGGATAGAAAAGAGCTTCTTGTGTTTCCTATGAAGAAATTAGAGGACCTTAGAGAACATTATCAAGTTTTAAAGTCCCCCTGTAGTTAATAATTGCATCCCTTAAAACTCATCTTTGATCATCAAAATTACATATTTAAACGTTTTTTCCATGTAAAAAAAATATTCGTGTCTTAAAACAACTCGACACCCTTGCCTCATTTAGTATACGCGGTTCTATGAATATGCAAATGAGCCCCGCCTCCACTCACTCACTCACTCAGAGATCCACTGGTTGACGATCACACGTTGATCTGATTGGTTACAAGGTAGTGTGTGACGTCAGAAACACCAGCGATTTCAAACCGTGTTTTTGAGACTGTCTTTGGTTCACTGCAGTTTTAAGCAGAAAATACTCAGCAATGCTGTCGACTTATGAACTTACACATGGTTTGTCTTAAAGCAGATTAAAAACACCACATGGACACATAAACAACAGTAAAAGCTGGATTTTCACTACAGGGGGACTAAAAAAATGCACTAAAAAAATGCAGTTCATGACCCTTTAAGGATGAGCAATAATTGTGTTAGTACGCCCCAAACATCTCGAACTATCTCAGACTGACTCTGTGCTTTAGTGGTGGGAATGTGTCAGTGAGTCTCAAGGTTACATTGAGTGAATCATTGAATCATTAACTCAACCAGTTCGTTTATAAACTGATTAATGCGAGCACAAACCTCTAACACCGCGCTGAACGGTTGATGCTCCTTCGAGCCTTTGCAAAACCAGGCAACGTGGCAATAATGGCAATAAAGAGGTAAGCTACTCAATATTCACTTATTTTTTAATCAGGCTGTTACATAAAAGCAATATCTAATCAAGATTTCGGTCTGAATATCAGAATGACACAACATGAAGTTACGTTCCAGTTCTTGGGTTTTAAATCACGTCAGCGTGCTACATTACTGAGTGTCATTGAAAACACTTAGTGTCAATAACTGCATGCAATAACTTATATGGTGAGAGTTTAAACAACCAATTAATTAATGATTAAACAATCTCCCCGTCTCTCTCTATTGTGTTCAAGAGGCGATGCGTTGCTTATATCACCCATTCAAGCAGATTTAGATAAACCCTTATTGCTCTTTACAGCCTTTAATAACAAGCTTTCTAATATTCAGCAAGCGGAGCATCGCACTGACAGCTGTGTGCTGTGATGATCTTCCACTTGCCATATTTGGAAATACAGACACATTTGGATCATATTATGATAGAAAGATGTTTATGTAAGCTCTCAATAAGTGCTGCTGTGACTCTAAATGTAGGACAACAGGATGTTCTCGAGCAAGTTTGAGTGAACAGAAGTGTACCTGATGTCAAACCTATTGTCAGTTTCATATACGCTTCCCAGGTCCCACACACACACACACACACACACACACACATGCAGTATGCGGAAGTCTGTAGATTAATGTCTGCTTCTGCAAACTGACGTGTGCTGTCTATCTTTGATCAATGAGGTGCTTTTTATTGACTTGATAAGATTATTCTCACCAGACAAAAGTGTGTCTGTGTGAACATGTTTTCACCATGAAAACAAAAGAGATCATGTCCTATACTGCGATAATTCTGCCGTCTGTGCACACCTGTGGTGCGAGTGCCATCACACAGCGTTTGTGAAGCGATGTGGGTCATTGCCTCCGTTTCCTTGTGAATTCTTCAAAACACTTACAGTTGTACACCCCAAAAAGTCTTCAGGCATTTAAATGGTTAAAGGCCGACTGAAGTGCCTTGAAACTCACAGCGTTTTTCAATGTGTTCACTTAAAGGTACAATATGTAAGAATTTTGTAATAAAATATCCACAAATCACTTGCACAATGTGATATATTTCCTGCAGTTGTGTACGTACAATATCCCAAAAGTTCCCAAAGATTTTTAATTTCAGAGAAATTCCAATTTTGAATAATAGTCCGTCCCGGAAAACCTGTTCACTGTCGCCAGGGGCCTCATTTATAACCGTTGCATACGCACAAAACCGACCCTGAAAGAGGCGTACGCCACTTCCGACGCATAAGTTGTGATTTATAAAAACAAAGTTGACGGGAAAATGTGCGCACCTGCACGTAAACTCTGACCCATGCGTACGAACGTTTCGGAGACGGAGCAGTTTGGCGACACCGATGGTGAGCTGGAGTTAAATGTCTTTTTGGTCACTTTTAGACAGAAAATCTAAATAAAATTATACATGCAGAAAGATAATACAAATATAATTTCACTCACCAAGCCTATCACTTGAAGCAAATATCCACACCTTAAATGTCCGCGCCAGCGAGCGCGTTGGGTCGTTTAGTGAAACTGACGCATATCTAACGGCAGATGAAGTAAAACTGTATATTATCTTCATTATGAGTCCTAATCATAAATAGGCTACAGTTTATATAAAACAATGATTTAAACTATGTTTTATTTCTGATATAAACATTTAGATTAAATATGCCATTCTCATTAACGGAGTTAAACACTTAAACTACATGACATTTACTGAAAAAAAAAAAAAAAAAAAAAATATATATATATATATATATATATATAAATATTTGTTGTGGATGCAATGCTTTTGAACACTTTTCCTTTGGCATGCTGTGTTTCAATGTTTTAACTACAGAGATTGCATATCATGATAATAGCAGATTGTGCAAATATAATGCACAACAAAGTCTATCTGTTTCCATTAAAAATATAAATCAATTAAAAAGACTATTTGGTCAGTGGAAAAGATTGAGAAAAACTTTCTCTGAAATGTATTTTACACTATTTGATTTATTTATATAGGCTACTAAATGATTTTTATTAATGTAATGTGACGACACATCCGTATTTCATATTTTCCTAATGTCTAACCGTTAAACATGTTTTCACGTGGATGAATAATCATATGCAAATGATATGCAGATGAGGATATGCATAGTAAAACTAGGCGTTGTACGCTCCATATATGGTTATTTCGGGGAGGAGACGCATGTGCGCACAATCTTCCGCTGAGTGGGATTTACAAAGTGAATCCTGCGCAGGTTCTGGCGTACGCACGGTTTTATAAGTCTGAATATTTTTTTGCGCACGCCAGTTTTGGCTTTCGGGCGCACGTACACTTTTAGTAAGGATCCTACGCACAGTTTTATAAATAAGGCCCCTGCACTGTCGTAATATTCGCGTTACCACTGGTTTCCGCTCATACTGCCATAGTAACCATGACGACAGACGTGGACAACTGCGTAGTGCGTAACGTCTAGCTGAACGCTCACACTGTTGTTGTTACGTTTAAACATTATGGACCATGGCAAGCAGACTTTGGGACAAAAGGAGAACTAAACGAGGATCAATATCAGCGTGGCGTTTTCCAGAAGCTGAGAGCTAGCATCCGCGACTAACTTCGACTCGACAGAGACGCCGCTCTTACATACTTTATTAGACAGGAGAGCAAATGTACATAAAACTAATCAATGTTATTTAGTTCAACGTTATTCTAATGTTGATCTAGATTACTGCTAGTCTCATACAGGCAAACTAACACAGAATAACATTATAACGTTCACCACACTCAGATGCAGTTTAGTGTGATAGTGTAGAGCGAGTGAGACAGCGCTGCGTTACCTCACAAGTTTCATTCGTCTAATAAACTGTCCTGTGTGAGTATTAATTCAGCACTTGCGGGTCCTTATTCTTTATATCTGCAGGACTCGCGTGTGGCGCTGATATCTGTCTCTCATTAGCAATCGCGAATCGCGATCGCCTGCTTCATATCACAGTCATGTTAAAAACATCAATGTATTCACTCATCCATAAACATTATTAGATCGGCTTGACGACAAGTTCCATAATTCCGCCGGAAATTTTGCATTATCAACCTACGCCTATGTTATTGTAAGAGGTCCGCGATCCCTAGTAGTGAAAAAAAATACATATTGTATCTTTAATTTCATCTAAAACAGGAAGACAGGGCGGGACATATCGGTCAGCTCCTCCCCTTTAAAAAAAATAGCCAATAGCTTTGTATTCATATCACTGCTCGACCAGAGCTGTTGAGCTTGATAAAGCCGCATTTGACAGTTTATGACAGCCACAGTATAATAGATTCCCCCTTTGAGATTTGATATGAAACTGTTCCTAAAGCAAAACAGTGATGATAATCATGCTGAGGATGTGTAGTTTGTGTATTGTTGTCAGTGCTGTTTCTAATGCAGAGTCTGTTTAACCGTTTCGACTCGATCTGATCCGCTCTGTGCTCTCGTGCGGCGGTTCGTGTGACACTAACGTGAAACCAGACTTCATTCGCCCCAACGGAAAGAACATGTACACTGTCTGAATCTTTCTCTATCCGCTATATAGTGCACTAAGTGCCATTCACCATGTAAAAAATAGTAAATGAGTGAACAAGTGACCGATTTCACCCGCAGCTGATATAGTGTAGGGGGCGGGGCTTCAGATTCCAGAGAGCATTTGATTGGACAGAAAATCTGATGAGTCATCAAAATCATTGATCCATATTGGCAGAAGTGAGTAAGTTTTGAATGCTTGCATCTTCTAAATGCAAATGTTGTCATTGTTTTGGAGCACACAAGCTTATAGATAACCTTAAGGCTACATATTCATACAAAAAGCCCCAAAAAAACATATTAAGACTTTAAAGTGATTTATAAACTAAGAGTTAAAATTTACAACATTTAATATTTTTTCACTTTTAATTGAATTATAATCAAGTAATTTACATGTGCTTCAATATGTTTGACAACAAATCAAAATGAGTGTACATCTTTTAAGCACATTAAAGTAGTATTACTTATTATTATATATACTATAGTGATTAAATACATATAAACATAGTGATTAAAAATGTGCTTTAAAGTAAAACTTTTGATTTGACATCATTACTGAAATAAGAACTAAAATACAATTCAAAACATATCAAAACAAAACAAAACATAGCAAACAATTATTCCTAACAAAGTACACTTCTTTAGATAGTTTACCTAAAAATGAAAATACAATCATAATTTACTCAGCGTCATGTCGTTCCGAACTCTCTCTCGTCTGTGGAACACAAAAGCTGATATCTTGAAAATGTATCTTTTTTTTGTCAAAGTCAAAGTGTTGTTTTTAATACCACCGACTTTCATTTATGAAGAAATAAATAAAAAAAGAAAGACATACAGGTTTGGAATGACAGGATTTGAGAACAGTAAATTAATTTTTATTTTAGGGTCCGTGTAAAGCCGCTGTGTGCGCACTTGAGGAGAACTGACCTATACATCCACTAAAAGTCAACAAAACACCTTTTGATTCAAATTTGGCTAAACACACAGATAATTAACCTTTGAGCACAGATTCCACTGGCTTTGAGATTTTGTTTTCTAATACAATGAACTTCACAATGTCCAATATTGTTTGATTCGCACGAAGCTGACAAACCCGAACAGCGTGATGTTGTCACACCTGAGAGTTCATTTTATGAGGCAGTAATTTCCACAGACAAGATGAGCTCTCTCTGTAAACATTGTTGATGCCATGGTTGTAACTGTCACACCTTCATCATAACTAACATAGTATCTATATATAGCCAAGCAGACATCAAAGAAGAACTGACATGTTGCTAGTGAACGCTGGGCATTATTCACCAGCAAACCAAAGAAAATTACAACCAGTGTCCACAGTGAAAAAAACATTCTGTCAATGCAACACACACACACACACACACACACACACACACACACACACACACACACACACACACACACACACACCTCTGCAGTGATTCACCGCACGGTTGAAAGCTTTGTGTGGTTTATTTGGGTCTGCAACAACTCAACTTTGCGTGCAACAACAGTGAACTTACAGCACACACACTTCAGTTACACCACACATAAACTACACAATTCTGACCACATCAAGAGGTTAAAATGCTTATTCAGAATATTTTCCCTGTAACTTGCACTTTAACTATAACTCTGGTAAGAAAATGTTGACCTTCTGTTTATTACAAGCAAAACTTGTAGTTGCTCGTCATTGGAAAAAAAAAACAGAAATTCCTCATTTTAATGGTTAGCCTACAGGAATTGTTTGGCTTTGGAGAAACTCACATATATTGTTAAGGGAAAACCTGGAAAGTTTTTCAAAGTATGGAACCCCTTTATATAATTTTTGAAGGAAGCTGAACCAAATAGTTTATTTTCTGTGTAACCAGGTATAACATTCACTATGTTATGATATTAATGTACCATGTCTTGACATTTGTATAGTATAGATGTTGTTGTTTGTTTATTTTATTTTTTATTTTTTGTAATTATTTATTTGTATTTGTATATTATTTTTCTGTGCTTGTTTTAATGTAAATGTTTCTAAAATCAATAAATACAATGTTGGGGGGAAAAAAGCTTATTCAGGACCCTATGGAAACTGCTCCGTTTATTGTTCACTTTGTAATTTTAAATATTTGGTACCACTGCTATTTTATTAAAGGATAATTCCGGTATTTAACACCTTGAGTCTATATTGTAGTTTGTTTTGGATGAACAAGAGTGGTGGAAAACATTTTTTTGACAATGGTTCCTCTCTCGAGTTTTTGACTATAAAAGAATTGGCCATGGACCCATTTAACATTGGAGTCAATGGGCATGTCCGAAAATGTCATTAAAACAGCCAATAATGTTCGTTTACAAAACTGTTAAACTCACCGAGTGGTTAGTGGTGTTCGTTGATGATTATAAACAATATATCGTCGCAATATATGATTCCAATCCGTTTATTTTGCTATAGTGGAACTATTTTTTCAGAGACTTCACAACCGTGTAACTTCCGCTCAATATTTGAATCTGAAGCGTTAGCACACTCCCGACCACTTGATGGCGATAACCGATGTTTATGTCTCGCGGGACACTCACGGTCACAGTCGAGTTCAACTTCATATTGCACTGGTCAGTGGTCACGTCTTTCAATATTTTCAAGGTTTTGTTTGTTTATTTGGCTTACTCTCCTGGAGCACAGTTGCTCTGCTCGCTAGCCTTATGAGAAACGGAAGCGAGCAAAAAGACTACATCGTCCAAATGTAAACAGCCCCCTTTCCGTTTCCGGTAGCGCATTTATATTAACGAGCAGAGCACTCAGTCCTTCAACAGAATTCAATGGGATTTTACAAAATTACGAATAAAACACGACAGAAACTGTATTTCGCAACACTTTTTGTTTCTGGAACATCAACTAACACCACTAACCACTCGGTGAGTTTAACAGTTTTGTAAATGAACATTATTGGCTGTTTTAATGACATTTTCGGACATGGCCATTGACTCCAATGTTAAATGGGTCCATGGCCAATTCTTTTATAGTCAAAAACTCGAGAGAGGAACCATTGTCAAAAAAATGTTGTCCACCACTCTTGTTCATCCAAAACAAACTACAATATAGACTCAAGGTGTTAAATACCGGAATTATCCTTTAAATTAATTTGTTAATTCACACTCATTTAAAAGAATATTCCGGGTTCGATATAAGTTTAGCTCAATCGGCAGCATTTATCGGCACTTACAATAGAAGTCTTTAGGGCCAATTTTTTATTTAAAAAGCAGAAATGTGAAGTTTTATTTATTTTATTAAACCATTTATATGATTATATTTAACTTTGTCTATTATTTGAGCTGTAAAGCTGTTTAAATAATATTTGTTACAGCTTTTTTAAGAGGTTAAAGTCTGTTTAACAAAGCAACAAGATGGACAAAATTGTGCTGTTGTCAGTAATGGAGACACTCTTATTTATTTTTATTTTTTTTTATTTTTATTTTTTTTAATCGTTTATTCCAGGCAATAGCACAAAAAATAAAATAAAAATAAAGGTAGACAATGTGGTAAAAATCATATCAAAAAAACAATAAGCAATAAAAAAAACAAAATAATATATAGTATTCAAATATAACAATCAAATTCTGCCTGAAAGGGAGTGGGAAGAAGACAACTTATTTAATCCCACCCCAGCGTCACCATTTGTAATTGATATTTAGGCTTCATATTTACTGTGCTCTCAGATTATTTACAATAATATATCACGGTGGCGTTACCACAATAACAGATTAGTTTTTTATAACAGCAGTTATAAAAACACCAACAATGTAATAGGAGTACAATCCAAACCATAGTTAACGGACAATATCCAACGATGATAATAGACAATATACCAACAATGGTAATAGACAATATACCAACGATGGTAAGAGACACTGAACACATGTTAACACTATGAGACAGATAACAACAATGCAATAGAAATAAACAATGCCAACAAATGTAATGGACAATATACCAACGATGGTAGGGAAACACTGAACACATATTCACACTATGAGACAGAATTCAACAGCAATCTAAATTAAAGACCCTCATCTCTATATTTTAACCAGACCCAATGTTTATATAACAGTTTGAATTTATGAATAGTTTGGCATTGCTTTAGTAGCAAGTCCAGTTTGTTCCAGAGTTTCACTCCACATACAGACACACAGTGACATTTACGTGTGGTTTGGGCTCTCGGTATTGAAAAATGTCCAAAACCTCTCAAATTATGAGTTTGTACTGAAGTTTTAAAAAAACGTTGTAAGTTAGGGGGTAATAATTTCTTAAATGCTTTGTATAAGACTATTGAAGTATTATATTGTACAAGATCATCAAATTTTAGCAACTTTGACTGCGTAAACAGATTGTGAGTATGTTCTATAAAACCAACCTTGTGAATGATTCTCACAGCTCTTTTCTGCAATATAATCAAAGGGTTTGTTGTGTTCTGATAAGTATTTCCCCACACTTCAACACAATAAGTAAAATACGGTAATATTAGAGTACAATATAAAGTACGGAGTGCATTTCCATCAAGGTATAATTTTGCTTTATTTATAATTGATAGGCTTTTAGAGATTTTTGTTTTTATATATCTGACATGGGGTTTCCATGACAATTTACTATCAATTATTACTCCTAAAAATGTATTCTCATCTCATTATTATTACAATAATTAAAACTATAATGTCTGTTTTCTCCTAACATGTGACTCAACAATGAATAAACTTGTTTTGCACAAAACTCTTGTAGTCCTTTCTTTAAATAATCTTAAAGTATTTTAATTGGATAAATTATTAATTCATTAATTCATTAATGATACTTAATCCTGTAAACTGACACCTCAATGCATTATGCTCTCTTTCTTTCATATGAAAATTTTCTTATAAACAGTCTGATAAACTAAATACGAACTCTTGAATTCAGTAACTGAGTATAGTACATATGTTTAAACAATTCAAAGATTATTAATATATGCTATATATACACACATTCACCTGCTACTTTATTAGGTACACCATGCTAATACCGGGATGGAGACCATGGTGTCTTCAACTGCCTTCATTCTTCATGTCAGAGATTTGCTGGAAACATTCCTCAGAGATTCTGGTCCATATGACAGCATCACACAGATGATGCGAATCTCCGATCTCAAAGCTGCCGTATTAGATTGAGATCTGGTGACTGTGTGATGGGCAGAAGATGGCACACTGTGGTCATGAAGGGTTGGACATGGTCACAGCATTACTCTGGTCGATTATGGCGTTTAAACAACGCTTGGTACTAAGAGGCCCAAAAGTGTGCCATGAAAATATCTTCCACACCAGCCTGAACCGCTGATACCAGGCAGGACGAATCCTTGCTTTCTTCTTGTTTACGCCAAACTCTGACCCGACCATCTGAATGTCGCAGCAGAAGTCGAGACTCATCTGAACAGGCAAGTGTTTTTCTATCTTCTATTGTCCAGCTTTGGTGAGTACCGTAAAACTTCAAATAATAGCCGAGTCCCAAATAGACACCTGTCTCTTTTACACGCCTGGTGTGGCTACAGGTTTGGATAAATAAAGGCCGGTCTCAAATAGAGGCCGGGTCTTTTTTTAGTTTCGGGTTGTATTTAATCTTCTAAAACCCGTCAGATCGTCTGTTTAAGCCAGTTATATGGTGTAGATGGGCACGCAAGAGAGCCCTGCGCATTTGGGCGGGAGCTGTTAGCGCAAGCAAGGCAGGAGGTATCGCACACCGGACGAGAAGCGCCGCGCCGCGTCTATGTATCGCACACCGGACGAGAAGCGCCGCGCCGCGTCTATGTATCGCACACCGGACGAGATGCGCCGCGCCGCGTCTATGTATCGCACACCGGACGAGAAGCGCCGCGCCGCGTCTATGTATCGCACACCGGACGAGAAGCGCCGCGCCGCGTCTATGTATCGCACACCGGACGAGAAGCGCCGCGCCGCGTCTATGTATCGCACACCGGACGAGATGCGCCGCGCCGCGTCTATGTATCGCACACCGGACGAGAAGCGCCGCGCAATATTGTTATGTTTAAGGATATTATGGAATTAAGATCATGTCTATGTTATGATTGTACTGTACAATTAAATACAATCGTTGCTTAGTCTACACTACAGTCTGAATTCACTTTACCTGAATTCAGAGCGTCCGTTAACTGAATTGAGAATATCATCTGAAAATCCGATAGCAGCAGCAATTTTCATTCAACCAGATGATTTCTGTAAATGAATATAAAGCTAAATGTATATTGCAGCGCAGGGTGAAGTCTCAACACTAAATTAAAGGCCTGTCTCATATAGACGCCTGTCTCCAATACAAGCCGGTGCAGTTCGGCGATTTGGGAAAATAAAAGCCCGGGCTATTATTTGAAGTTTTACGGTACGTGTGAATTGTGTCCTTATTTTGCTGTTCTCATCTGACAGGAGTGTCCCCGGGGTGTGTCTTCTGCTGCTGGAGATCTTCTGCTTCAAGGTTTGGTGTGTTGTGTTTAGAGATGCAAAAACCCCCCTGGTGCGACCACCATTTGCCTCACGCATTGCAACACACCTCCTCCGCATAGAGTTGATCAGGTTGTTGATGTGGCCTGTGAATGTCGGTCCACTCCTCTTCAGTGGCTGTGCGAAGTTGCTGGATATCGGCAGGACCTGGAACACGCTGCCGTATACGCCGATCCAAAACATCCCAAACATGCTCAACGGGTGACATGTGCGGTGAGTATGCTGACCATGCAAGAACTGGGATGTGTTCAGCTTCCAGGAATTGTGTACAGATCTTTGCAACATGGGGCCGTGCATTATCAGCTGCAACATGAGGTGATGGTCGTGGAGGAATGGCACAACAATGGGCCTCAGGATCTCGTCATGATATATCTGTGTATTCAAAATGCCATCAATAAAATGCACCTGTGTTCTTTGTCCAGAATATCCGCCTGCCTATACCATAACCCCCCCGCCACCATGGGCCACTCGATCCACAGCGTAGACATCAGCAAACTGCTCACCCACACGACGCCACACACGCTGTCTGCTATCTGCCCTGTACAGTGAAGACCGGGATTCCTCCGTGAAGAGAACTCCTCTCCAAAGTGCCAGACGCCATCGAATGTGAGCATTTGCCCACTCAAGTCGGTTACGGTGACGAACTGCAGTCAGGTCGAGACCCGGTGAGGACGACGAGCATCAGATGAGCTTCCCTGAGACGGTATGCAAACCAATTGTTGCAGCCGCGGTCCGGGTGGCGGGTCTCAGACGGTCTTGGAGGTGAAGACGCTGGATGGGGAGGTCCTGGGCTGGTGTGGTTACATGCGGTCTGCGGTTGTGAAGCCGGTTGGATGTACTGCCAAATTCTCTAAAAACGCCTTTGGAGACGGCTTATGTTAGAGAAGTGAACATTCCTGCAGTCAGAATGCCAATCGCACACTTGCGACATCTGTGGCACTGTGCTGTGTGATAAAGAGGAGTAGACCAACATTCACAGGTCACAACCAACAACTTGATCAAGGCTCAATCCCAATTCACCCCTTGCCCCTAACCCTCCGTTTTGCGCGTTCACGTCTCGCTGTAGGGTGTCCCGATTCTTGGCACACTCCGAACGGAGGGCTACGAGAAAGTTCCTAGAACGCATCGCGAATCATCGGCGAGATGGCTTCACAAACGCTGAAAGAAAGTCACAAATGTAATTATTTCCTAATATGGTGGTTTTCTTCAAAACAATCATAAAAAAAGAGATCGCTAATTCAGCCGCTAGCATGTTGCCTCGGTAACCAGGCAGACAGTGTTGCTTGCTTCGCTACTAACGTTAGTTACCTGGTAACGTTAATGAAGCTAAACTAAAGTAAAAAGCATTTGTTCTCACATGTCTTTATAAAGCGAGTGAATCAGTCCGGCATCGCGTGGTTATCGTGTAAACACAACACAGTCAATAACTCAATTATAGCCATGTACTGTATTTCACATTGAAACATTTACTTTCACTTTACACGACCAGCAGCCCATACCACAGAGATTGCCACAGTGGACAACGGCATATTGGTATCGTTGTCATGGAGAAATCCTGTAAAAACTCGTCGCTTCCATATCGTCAGAGCCATCATCGGCGACTGATGACGTATCGGGTTTATGAAGGGTTGTTCCATTTCGTAGGGGAACATTTCAACCCCTCGGCCATTGTAACTCTGTTTTAAGGAGTAAATGGGAATAGGAGCGGGCTTCACTCAATGATTAAAATAAACTTTTAAGAGTGCTGGCCTGAATAATTGGAATCAAGAACAGGAGAGAGGCCGCACTATGCATAAATTAACTTTTTATTTTTGCACAAACGCGTTTCGGCGCGTGCCTTCTTCAGTGTGCAACAAGATCACAGTGTAACCAATCTTATATGCCCACACCCATTAACACACCCATATTGACATCAACCAATAAATTTAAAATAATAAACAGTCCAATGGTGTCACCAATGTTTCAATTAGTCCATTAATGAAAAACAACGGCTGTTATACATTATACATTTATAATGTATAAACAAAAGTTTATTTTAATCATTGAGTGAAGCCCGCTCCTATTCCCATTTACTCATTGTTCTATTGAGTGGAGCTCCTCCAAACATGTCTTATGAAGAAGTGGAGCGTCTCACTGATGTGAGAGCTAGCACGTTTGCCTACACCGAAAAAGACTCTGAGCAAATTCTTTTTCCCATACTAACGATTGAAATGCCGACTGATTCTTGGGAGTCACAATATAATCAACTGGAGGATTTACACAAGAAAGAAACAAGAGCACTGCTTCACGGTAGTGTGCTTTCCCAGTACTGGAGGAATAAACGCATACCCAGAGGATTACGTATTATGAAGGTGCCTACATTGGGCCATGATGATCCGGAGTTTTGTAAGAAATGGTGCGATATTCTAAATAAATGCTCTCTCGATCTGATGTTGTTAATAGTCGACAATCAAAACAAGAAACTTGCTACAATCAAACAAGAGATTGCCGACCTAGAGGCACAGTTGAAGACAAAATTCTCCTCGACCCAGCTTAAAGAACTCCTACAGAAATGTGACGCGCAGATAAGTGCATACAAAACGGAGACGCAACATAAAAAAATGGAGAAATATCGTAGAGACACTATGGATTATCGCAACAACAATGTCTACCCTTGGCTTCGTGAGAACCATGGCCTGGGAGGCAGGCCAAAACAAAGACAAAGACAACGCAACACCGTGAGTAGCGCCTCATCTGGAGACTGGAGCACTGACACCGAATCGTCTTCAACTAGGCGTTTTTTACGCTCCAACACCGGCCCTCCCCCAGGTCCTTTCCGAGCGACTCAGGACGGCATCATAAAACGCGGAGGGGGAGGAAGAAGCATAAGAGGACAGAGATAAAGGACAGTGTCATTAACATCTCAACCAAACAGCTAAGTCAAGACCAACTTTCTGTTTTATCCAAAGGTCTTTCATTTGTACCCGTGAAGGGGAATGACCCATTTGTGACTAAAATAGAAATGTTTAAATTTTTTAGATCTATCCGTCTCAAGGCCTTCTATTCGAAAGGCATTGTAAGACAATACAGTCAACGTACGAACACTCCTTCTGAGGAATCTTCCTCCCTTGTATCTGAAAAGACTATGTTTAAACCTAAGAGTACTTTTCTCCCTCCCATGAACAATTCGTCAGTGGAAACGTTCTGCCGGTTGGTAGAACAAGATGTTTTTTCCTGCTTAAAGCCTGATAATTGTTATATTAGACACAACCTTTTGACCTCCGAGAAAGAAGCATTGCATACATTAATGACTGATGATGATATAGTTATTAAATCTGCAGACAAAGGAGGTTCCATTGTTATTCAGGACAGGGTTGCTTATGTACAAGAAATAGAGCGGCAGCTTGGTGATGTTAACTTCTATGCCCGTTTACATGGTGATCCCACTATGAAGTTTAGTGAAGAGATAAAAACTATACTAAAGAGAGCTGTATCTGATGTAATAATTAATGAAAAAGAATACAAGTTCTTGATACAGACTAACCCATTAAGACCAGTGATTTATACTTTGCCAAAAATTCATAAAAGGCTGGATAATCCACCTGGCCGTCCAATTGTATCTGGGAATCAATCCGTAACTGAGCCTTTGTCTAAATTTGTTGATCATCATTTAAAGGATTTAGTGTATAACTTGCCATCTTTTTTAAAAGACACTACCGATTTTCTGATGAAACTGTCATCTATTGCAGAGGTTAATACAACTGATGTCCTGTGCTCTATGGACGTGACCAGCTTGTATACTAATATACCCGCATGATGCAGGGTTAGCGGCTTTATGTTATTATTTACAGATAAATCAAGTGCCACACACTGAGTTCCTATTATCATTAGCTAATCAAGTTCTAACAAAAAATTATTTCATGTTTCAAAACAAATTCTTTTTACAAACCCAAGGTACTGCCATGGGTTCGCCCATGGCGCCTAATTATGCCAACCTTTTTATGGGTAAATTTGAACAGGATTTTATCTATAACTCGAATCCCTTTAAACAGCATCTCAAAGTGTGGTACAGATATATAGATGACATATTCTTTGTGTGGTTGGGTTCAAAAGAAGAACTGATTGCGTTTCATGATTATGTAAATACTAGATTGCCCTCTATCAAATTCACACTGACTCATGAATGATTATAATGCCCTGCCCTTTTTGGATGTTTTAGTGAGGAAGATAGATAACACGTTACACACTGAAATTTATCGTAAAGAAACTGATCGTAACTCCTTGTTGCACTACCAGAGTTTCCATCCACCCTCTCTCAAACGTAGTCTGCCTTACAGTCAACTGTTGAGAGTGCGCCGTATCTGTAGTGATGACGAGGACTTTGAGCGACAAGCGGGGGAATTATGTCAAAGATTTATCGACAGGGGTTATACATGTAACTTAGTGCATGATTGTCTAGAGCGTGCGCGCAGTCTTCAGCGCGCCGATTTGATGACCAAACGTACTGATCAGAAAAGTTCTAACAACACTTCAGTTACTTTTGTATCAACTTATGGTCAGATTTCAAATAGTTTAAAGAACATTGTGCAACGCCATTGGCACATTCTCAGTAGCGACCCGTACATAGGGCACACTTTCCAAGATCTGCCGCGTAATTGTTTTAAACGAGCACCCAATCTTAGAGATCGATTAGTGCACTCGCACCTTCCTGCATCTACCCAGTCGCCTTTTCCCTTTAAAATTCCACACGGTAATTTTAAGTGTTGGAACTGTGCGGCATGTAATTTTATGCTCACAGATAATATGTTTACACATCCAAAAACAGGCAGAACATACAAAGTAAAGGGCAGAATCACATGTTTATCCACTTTTATTGTGTATTTATTGACGTGTCCTTGTGGGTTGTTCTATGTGGGAAAAACGAAGCGACAACTAAAAACTCGAATTTTTGAGCACAAGTGTGCTATCAGAAAAAATGATGACAAATCATCAGTCGCGAGACATTTTAACTCTGTGGGACATGATGTTAATATGCTCAAATTTATGGGCTTGGAGTTTGTTAATCTGTCCCCAATAGGGGGAGACCGTGAGAACCCGCCTCCTTCAGCGAGAGGCATGGTACATTTTTAGCTTAAACACATGTATTCCCAATGGGATGAATGAAGATCTGTCACTAAGTTGTTTCTTGTAAATGTAACACTATGCATGTATATCGTATGTTCATTCTGTATATGTATAATGAAATGTATAATGTATAACAGCCGTTGTTTTTCATTAATGGACTAATTGAAACATTGGTGACACCATTGGACTGTTTATTATTTTAAATTTATTGGTTGATGTCAATATGGGTGTGTTAATGGGTGTGGGCATATAAGATTGGTTACACTGTGATCTTGTTGCACACTGAAGAAGGCACGCGCCGAAACACGTTTGTGCAAAAATAAAAAGTTAATTTATGCATAGTGCGGCCTCTCTCCTGTTCTTAACTCTGTTTTAAGGGCCAAGGGGTACACTCGAAAACAAGGGGTAGGGGCAAGGGGTGTATTGGGATTGAGCCTAACTCTATGTGAAGGTGATGTGTTGCACTGCATGAGGCAAATGGTGGTCACACCAGGGTGGATTTTGGACCCCCCCAAATACAGTAAAACTGCACATATTTTTTATTTAACTGCAACCTTTTATTGTGGCCAGCCTAAGGCACACCTGTGCAATAATCATGCTGTCTAATCAGCTTCTTGATATGCCACACCTGTGAGGTGGATGATTATCTCGGCAAGTGCTCACTAACACATATTTGTGAACAATATTTGAGAGAAATAGGCCTTACGATTAAGGTCTTTGAGTTCAGCTCATGAAAAATGGGGGCAAAAAAAAAGTGTTGTGTTTATAATTTTGTTCAGTGTAGTTACAGATGTGGAAGGATGACACAAGGGCGAATCCAAATACACACGGTTTATTAACGAAAGGCAAAGTCACGGATAATCCAAACCTTGAGCAGGCGAACCATCTAGACAAGAGTGACACAAGAACATTATCCAAGGCACACGAGGAAAGCAAGAACATCCAATCACGATCAGCGAGACCAGAAAATCTTAAAGCACAACAATTACCCAAGCATGACTGAAGATCAAGGGCTTAAATACACAGACCGATGAGTAGATAATTAACAACAGCTGGAACTAATGATGGTGACTATGGTAACTAATATAACAACACAAAGAAATGGAAACCAAACACAGGGAGTGAGCATGGAAACTATGGTACCTGAGGACATATTAACAAAAGTCCTTACAAAACACAACACATAAAACCACTTTAATCTGACACATAATACAATATATAATACATACACAATAGACTCTAAAAAAATGCAGGGTTGTTTTAACCTAAATTTGGGTCAAATATGGACAAACCCAGCCATTGGGTTACATTTTTAAATATTTTTTTTAACCCAACTGTTGTGTTCGTCCATATTTGACCCAAATTTGGGTTAAAACAACCCTGCATTGTTTAGAGTGTACATCACTCTTTATGTCATAAACACAATTTTAAAGCTTAAACTCAATTTGTGATTTTTATTTTCAAGAGTGCATGAAGTGAACAGATGTCTCTCTCTAGTGGCTGTGAGAGGTATTACTGCACAATGCTTATGAACTTATAAAAACACCAATAATAAATGGTTTATCAGTGCTTTTTGTTTGCCAAAACAAAAAGCTTTTTTTCTTTCTTTCTTTTTCTTTTTAAATCTTGTAGTTATGTTAATGCCTCAATAATTCCTTAGTGTCTTGACAGTTTTATGGCCATTTATGGCATAAATGTAAAATAATTATTGTTTAAGGTCTAGTACCACTTATATTTGTCCTGAATTATAATATAATATAATATAATATAATATAATATAATATAATATAATATAATATAATATAATATTCTGATAAACACTAGGCAGTGCTGGTTGAAAGTGAATAAAATGCAGTTTTTTCACATTGCTGTGATAATGTACTGTATGAACCATAAAATCCATAAAAGTCAGGAAACAAATAAACAACACAATACAGAGAGTATGATAAGCTGACAGGATAAAACTATAGATAGTTCGATGGAAAGAAACTTTATTAATCCTTCTCAGGAAATTAGATTTGCTACAATAGCAGGATCCACACACAGACAACATCAATCTGCCTCACTAAAGTCATAAAACAAAACTTTCACCAAAGCATTATATAATATATTAACTAAAACATGCTATATCCTATAATGTTACTAAAAACAAATACACAAACAAAATTACTTAAAGCATGCAACCCCTATTTTAATAATAATATGCGCAATGGTTGCTTCACTGACTCTTCATGCAGCGACATCCAGGCTGGGTTTCAATTAGTTTACTTGTAATTCAATATTACAGTGCTGCTAATATTGTTGTCTCCTGTATGATAAATAGCTTCTGCTTCTCTTCATTTGTGAGTCACTTTGCATCAAAGTCTCTATGAAGTAAATATTGAATTGTTTCTGGTTGGTATAAACAGGATCCAAACAGGAAATGTCCGTCAGTCGAGCGATGAGCAGATTAGATATGTCTTTGTGTTCCCCCACATGTTCTCTTTGAATCATTACTCTGAAGCAGAAGCTTATTCCTCATTCTTTGTTACAATGGCAATTTATATGTCATGTTTTGGGGAATTAAGCCCAAAGAGCGTAGCCTTTCAAGGTATACTCCATGTGCACTGTCTGCGCTATATTCCTCCAGAAGTGATTATAATTACATTATAATGTTGTTTCTTATTACACTTTTATTGGATGTAGAAGCTCAGTTAATGATTTTGCACTATTTTGCCAGTTCTCTGATCAAATTATTTTCTTTTGCTTCTTTTGTTGCTTGTTCCTTCAGACGATGCACGTGTTTGCTGAATGATAAACTCTTGGCCTGCTGCTATCATGCTGTTAGCACAATCCATCCAGAGCCATCCGTCAACACGGGACTTCACCATCCACCCTTACGTTACGTTCACACGGGGCGTCAGCATCAACGCTTGACGGAAGGCGTGGCTGAAGTTTGGCACTGACGCCATGGTCATAGCAGCGTCAGCCAATTAAATTAGACAGGAACTCAACAACAAGCTTCATTGTCATTCAACATGGACGCCAATTTGGTTGCAATAGCGATAGCGATAGCTTGTGTGGTTACTGTGAACGTTCAACGCAAGTTGAAACGACGTGGTACTCGGCGCTTCTGGGTACATTCTATTCTCAGAGGGCGAAAATAACGGGGAGAGTATCACGGACTTGTCCGGGAGCTGCGTCTGGATGGGGTACGGTTTGAGTGGTACTTCAGGATGTCCCCGGACACCTTCGACGAGTTGCTGGGCAGGGTGGGACCACTGATCACAAGAGCTGATTCCGTGATGCGGAAGGCAATTGTACCTGCCCAGCGACTCACTATCTGTCTTCGGTAAGAATAACTTTATATTACTGCGTATTCTTTATATACACACACACATACATACATGTAGAAACCAAGCTCATGGTCGTTGGTAAATAAATAAAATTGAATATCTCATAGTCCGATTGTCTGCGTAGTAAAAGGTATGTGCCACCTCCTTCCACGCCTGGTCTCTCTGGTATGAATCCCGGTACATAAAAAGTGATTGGTCATAAAGGACCGGGTGATTGCCCACCGCAATAATTCGTTTCTCCTCCATTTTAAAATGTATCCTCAGTTTGCTGCTCTTGAACAGGATGAACGTGATGAACGTGATTGGCTGCCGCCTGGCTACTGTATTTGCATAGAGCGATCCTGATTGGTTGACGCTTCCGTCTGCGGCGATTCACTGGCGTTGCTCGCGGCAGAAGTTGAAAAATTCTCAACTTCTGCCCGCGAGCAACGCCAGTGAAGCGCCGCCGACGGATCCACAATTCTTTTCGGCAACGCTTGACGTCACCCATTCAAAGTCAATGGGAAGCCCCGTGTGAACCTACCGTTATAGTCTTGGTCTTTAGTTCACCTATGACTAAGCCCCGCCCCCCTTAGTTACTGTTGCTACATCCATCAACTTCATCTGGGCTCTGGTTTGGTATCAACATGGCTTATGCTGTGACGGCTCTTCCTGCTGAACTTTTATCAAACTTTTATAAAGCAGCAAATAAAGTGTCCGATAGAAGTAGACAAAAGCTCCAGTGTGCGTTCGAAGGCTATATTCAAGACAAACGGTGAAACGCAACAACAACAAGGCATCCAAATAGAGGCAAAAGCATAACGGTCACAGTCAAAAACATGACCCACCGCATTATATCCTAATGGAGACGGAGACTGGGACTCACAATATCAGGAGCAACACTGTTCATGCAGAGCTGGTCTCTATTCACTTCTATAATCATTATTACAAAGCAAAGGGAGATATTTGTTTTTTAAGGACTACAACAAACGACTGGTAGGACACGACATTCCTCCCGGGTTAGTGACATCACCAACCCTAGAATTTACATAAACCCCGCCCCCGGAACACGATTTACAGATTATCAAGACAGAATATGCTAATCAATGACTAGAAGATAACTACACATAAGCTTCATAAATTCACCAACTAACCATTCAGAAATGTCCTGTTCTTCTACATGTCACTTCTTCTTGAGTCTCTCCATCTTTCTGACTCCGGTTTGAACATAAAAGGCTTAACGTTTTTGATATTTTTAGTGTGTGTGTGTGAGGTAAAATGACACGAGCTATTGTAGCTCCGCCCCCTGTGCCGGGAGCAGCAGCTCATTTGCATTTAAAGGAACAGACACAAAACGACGCGTTTTTGCTCACCCTCAAAAAGTGACAATTTTTAACATGTTATATACAAATATCTGTGGGGTATTTTGAGCTAAAACTTCACACACACACTCTGGGGACATCAGAGATTTATTTTATATCTTGTGAAAAGGGCATTTTACCACCCCTTTACAATTTTCTTGTCATTTCCTTTTTAAATTTAAGACAATCAAAATATTTTACTACCATCAACAAATGACTTGCTTTGCTGATTGTCTAGAAACCTGTTTCACATAAACCCAACAAAAAACTTTAAAATACAGTTGAGTGGATCCTACAGTTTCATGCTACACAAGTCTTAATACATGAACATATTGAATATTATAACTTTCACAGTGATGTGTGATGTAAAATCTCGTATGTTTGATGTGTGGTTTTGCATTAGGATTTTACTCTTGCTGTTGATGAAATCTTCTGCGTCTCAATGTGCTATATGATGATGAACAACACATTAGCTTAATATGAATATCTTATTACAAAGACATTTTAAATTATGACAGAAAATTCATAAAGAAAATGTTGAATATAATGAAGTTATATAATAATAACCACTCATTTTAACTTGAGTGTCGCTGCTCAGAGAGAGAGAGAGAGATCTGTTTGGGTTCATCCTAAACGCCTCGATCGCCCCCAGGTGGCTGGTCTCAGTGTAGGTCATAAACCCCGCCCTCTCCATGTAATCTAATGGGACGTGAGAAAAACTAAACAATCTAATTACACTTTGTAACAAGGTTCGTTGATAAGGGAAGAAGGAGGCGGGAACCGGCGAACGTTTCACAAACTTTAATTCCAAAATAAACAATCAACTAAATGAACGTAAAAGCCGCAGCCCCTCATGGACGACTGTCGCACACACATAAACAAAACATAACGATAAGTCCAGGCTTAGTCCTCTCTCGTCCTTCACTGCCATATTTGGACATTGGCGGCTTCAGTTCTCTACAATGGAGGAGAGTGAAGGTGCGTCTTCCATATTTCTTACAGTCTATCATCCCATCCTCAGACGCCGTCAAATAAAACAGCTGCCATGCCAACTTGCTACTGTAAAGCTAGCAACGCTTGCCCCGCCTCCCGGGTCTTCTGATTGGTCCACTGTTTTGGAACTGACATCTATGAGCGGCACTGTGAGTAAATTTTTTAATTATTTTAACTTGACACTGCGTCTTAAAAAGCGTGCTCATGTGCGAGACGCTGCAAATCACGCAAGATGCGAGAGTAAAGGTCCTTACACACTCCGAAAGTCCGAAATTCCTGTCCGAAATTATCGCACGTTAAAAAATAAATATGACCTCACGTTGTGTCAATTACGTTTACACACTGCCTCCGAATCTTTCATCCGTCATAAAATAATTCGGGTTCGATTTTCTGCGTTGTTAGCATCCGTAGCAAGCATTTTGAGAGGTGTTTTGACAATTCAGAGCCACCGAATGACGAATACAGAAAAACGAATACAAAAAGACTGGGTGTGGAAGGACCTTGACAGTCAAACGTGTCCGTGAAGCGCGTTTACAATGGAAAAGTAGCAACGGAAAAACGTTTTCTGTGTGAACGGCCCTTACAGAGTCACTATATCAGTGCTAGTTGTAAATGTTAGTAACTAACATTTTAAGTAATATATTCTGACTACTTTAGATTACTTTTGTCTTAACTCATTTATTACATAGACTTGAATAGGATTATTTTGTACCATATTGATAAAAAAAATACAAGGAGAAATAAAACACTTAATAAAACACAATATTTGATTTGGGTTTGTGTTCAATTTCTCATCTGATCACAATATCACAAGCACATTTGTGTACATTTTTGAAGCAGAGTAGCCTACACAAACAACCCAGGAAAATTAAAACAAAAAAATAAAAGAAGAATTAGGGAGATTTTAAAATGTAATATAGGCCTAATCTCACTGTAAAAAAAAAGTAGCTGCCTTAAATTGTTTTGGACAATTTACATACAATTTTTTTTATATGTTATCTTGTATAACAATAAATGCTCAACTTATTTTGTTAAAGCAATGTAAAAATATATGTTTTTTATGTTATTTAATTTTTTTTTACAAGTAGGCCTACTTAATTATTGGAATCTGATTACCTATTACATAATCATTAGCCTACTAACACTGAATGTCAGTTTATCCACCTACGTGTTCACTGTATACTGCGAGTTTCCATAGCAACAACATCCACGCATTCTCGCCCAGTGCTTGATAGAGTGCGCGCGCATTGGGGGGCTCTTCGCCCAGTATTTCCTTACGTCAGCGACAACCGGCTAGTTTTGACTCAAGCGGAAACTCAGCTTTGGTCTGTGCGGTGTTGTGGGCGCGGTTTCAGGCAGCCGTGCGGCTATTGGGCACCTCACGGGTCCGTTAACCGACGAGAGCCGTCTGTCTTCGCCGTATGTACGGAAGCCGAGCTGGAAGAGGCGTAAAAATGTCTGGTTTACGAGCGAATCGTCCTATAGAGTCGGATCCTCTAAATGAATCATTTAAACCGGTTCACGAGCGGTCTGACGATCCCTTCACAAATTGGACAGAATCACTTAGGTGATTTACAGTATGGAAATTTTCAGCAAGAAAAACATGAAATCTAGTCAGGGTTAATTGCGAATAAAAATGGCAATGCAAAAAAGAGAAATTTGCAATAAGTTTAACAGCAGAATTACTGTCAGAAATATAAATAGCTTATGAGCTTTTTTTTTTTTTTCAGTGAAAACTTTTAATTACATTTTAGGAAAGGAGATAGATATTCTCCCAAATTCTCCCAGAAATAAATAAATATGATTGCAAAAAGATCTATTGTTGAATAGATATGCAGTTTCTTAGAAATGCAGTATGCTTCAGAGAGAAACCATGGCCTTTTCCAGTATGGTCAAAAATACAGAAATATTTACAATTAGGAGATGAGATGTGTAAACTATATTACCAGTGTTGGGTGTAACTAATTACTAAGTATTTAACCTTCTCCCTTTACATTTTTTGGTCAGTTTAAGGATAATTCATGCAATTTTATAGAATTTATTTGGAAGAATTAAAACAGTTTCATGTCTATCCTTGTATTATTCAGATGGTTGAGGTTGATATGGGATTTAGAATGTAATTAGTAATTAAAAGTAATTAAATACTTTTTGGAGTAATTAGTACAGTAATCTAATTACACTGTTGAAGAGGTAATTAGTAACTAGTAATTAATTACTTTTTCAGAGTAACTTACCCAACACATATTACGCAGTGGCTACCCCTAAATATGTTTTAATATTATTATTACCGTATTATTATTATTTATTACAAAGAAAAGAACAAAGAGTTTAAAAAAATAAACCCTCAATCTGTCAGAACGTTAAGATCGTAAGAAAAAAATGTGTAAGCAATTCTTTCAATTTATGAGTTATTATAATAAAATAAAGAGTAGGCGAATGCAGTATTATTAGTGTGGGACATCAGGACATTCAATTAAATTAAATTTGTATTTATATAGCGCCATTACAACAACCAGAAAGGTGCACAAGACGATTTCCATAAAACATGTATATAAAAATTTCAAGTTAAAACCAATTTAAACAGTAAAAACAAAATAGATACAGTAGCACACTGACTAAAAACAAAATAAGGGATTAGGCCTATGTGTTGAAAGACTGAAAAGAAACGTCTTCAACTGCGATATCTAACAGGTTAAAAACACTAAACACAGTTATGATCAAATCTATGCAAAGTGTTGAGAAATTTGCTCTTGTGAATTAAAAACGTGCAATGCAAAACAAGGCTACCCCTAAAATCCAAGGAGCAGGAGATGACCTAATTACGCCATAGTGTAAAAGAATTGGTGAGTCGTTCTTGAACTGGTTCGATCGAACGAACTGTTCAAAAGAACCGGTTCGCCTCCACGAGTCGGACCTCACAAGAGCGGCGCGTCGGAGGCTCGGGATCCCCACCCGTGAGCATGGCGCTGTGCTAGAGTATTAATGAAGACCGGAGAGAGCAGACACAGACGGGAAAAACGAATACGCGCCCCAAGTGAACGGATTCTAACGGACTGTGTTTCAATCCGCCGATACCGGAGGCAGTCAGCTGAGTTTCTCCACGCAGTCTTCGTTTACTTCTATAGGATGGTGAGCTGAGCGGATGAGAAGCGCAAGTTATTGCCGAGAGCCCGTATTCAAGCGTCCCCCGTTGTGAACGATGCCCGCGATCATGAAGCGCTGCTGCGGGAAGCTCAAGGCTCGTTTAAACGCCCTAGACATGAGCATCAGTGCCGTCGTGTGAGTGTATTTGGCTTGTTCGACCTGTTCAGAGATGCGCGAGTATAAAGTGGTGGTCCTCGGGAGCGGCGGGGTCGGTAAATCCGCCCTCACCGTGCAGTTCGTCACCGGGACGTTTATTGAGAAGTACGACCCGACCATCGAGGATTTCTACCGTAAGGAGATCGAGGTGGACTCGTCTCCGTCGGTTCTGGAGATCCTGGACACGGCAGGCACGGAGCAGTTCGCGTCCATGCGGGACCTGTACATCAAAAACGGACAGGGCTTCATTCTGGTGTACAGTCTGGTGAACCAGCAGAGCTTTCAGGACATCAAACCCATGAGAGACCAGATCATCCGAGTCAAGAGGTCAGATATGAGGCCTTTGCTTTTGATGACATGTCGTTTCTAGTGCGTATTATATTAAAGTGCATATGATATTAAAATATGTAATAAGTTGCATGCATGTGTAACGGTGTAGTGTGATCTCTTCTGGAGTGTTGTTGGGCCTTTACAGGCCTGTTGCTGGAGAATTGATGTGTTTGATCCAACTACTGTCTGCATGAAAGATTCATGTATAAGTGATGCCATGCACTTCACAAAGCAACAAATCATAGGCTATATGTGTTTAGCAAACATTGTAATGATTTAGTGATGAATATGCAAACAAATTAGAGTTTGTGCATGGTGGTATAGAAAGTGTGTGAAATTAAAATAGCAGTGTTATCACTGGCTTTTAGTCCATGTATGTGCGTTTTGAGGAATGCACATGTACTTCGAAGAGTTGACAATATTAGCTTTTAGCAGATACACACTTTTAACTCCTGGCGAAGCAGGATGAAATGCTGATGATTCATCTTGCACTCAGGGGCGTACTCTGTATCTGTCCAATCAGATCCCGTCTAGAGTGAGACAATCCCTCCCATAATAACGCAGAAGTGGAGAACAACTAAGTCAGAAAAGCATTTGAGAAACCCATGAAAAATTGTGTTTATTTAGGCTATTTTATATCATGATACTGAACTCATGATACAATATTAATGCGATACTTAATATTAGACATATGGTAAAAGGTTAACAAAAATATACTGTTGTTTAAAATGCTAAATTTGGTATTACATTGGGTGTGGAAATGAATAGGCTTGGACTTGGACTTAACCAAATGCACAGGACAATGGTGACATCAGAAAGATTCAGAAACTAAAAATACAGAATTATTTTAGATGAATATGCTTGGACTTAGGGCTGTAAACGATTAATCGCGATTAATCGAATTCAAGATGAAAGTTTGTGTGTATTGTGTATAATTATTTTGTATACTGTATATAAATACACACACATGCATGTACTGTATATATTTAAGAAAAATGTGTTATTTATATATAAAATAGTTCTATTTATATATAATATAAATCATATAAAAATATATAGGCCTATGCATTATAAAAATGCAAATATTTCTCAAATATATACATGTGTGTGTATTTATATATACAAAATAATTATACACAATACACACACATATATTATGTAAACACAAACTTTTATTTTGGATTCGATTAATCGCGATTAATCGTTTACAGCCTTACTTGGACTGACTAGATATATTTAATAATGTAGGCCACTTTTTACTGGTAACATAGCACATTTCATACACTATGGCAATTCAAAGTGCTTTACAGAAATGAATTAAAATTATCTCAAAATTAAGCAAGGATAATTAAAACAGTTATAAAAGAAATTAGAAGAGATATATGATACAGTTATAAAATTAATTAGTAGAGTAAAAAGATGATACAAGCTCATCTGGCAGAACACCGGCGTATCATATTTTTCACAACTCCAAGTTTTTCTCTGAGATTTTCCCGTGTGTGTGAATGTGTGTGTGGCGCACCTAAGAAATCGATTGGACGTCTCCAATAGACCCGATTTCCCCCTAAAATCGTACAGGAGGAGGTCTAGGACTCCCGGGGTAACCTCGGTCCAGTGCCCCATCAGTCCAAACCCCAAAAACCCATTTGTTGGGAAGCTCTAGGAATGGAGTCGATCACAGAAGCTCGAGTTTAATCACGTCAAACTCACTACTCGACCACAGACAGACCCAGGCCATCAGCATCAGACATTTGTCATTATCAAGACCCACAAATTTCCCCCCATTGCATTATTATACATTATATTCAACATTATAATATAGTGTTAATGTAGTGCTGCTGACACTAAAACTTTTCTGTCATTTTCATTTTAGGTGAACTATTCACAACACATATTGTCACTATCCACGAAACATATTGTTGCATTTTTGTATTGTGATATATTGTGACACCCCTAGAATTTTCCCTTTACATCTTCGGTTGAGTTTTTCTGGATGGTATTAGTATTCTTTAGGGTTGCTTCCCAATTAAAAAATATCCACATTACTTGGACATTCAGTGAAGAAAAGACAATAATAAATATAACTGCAAGCAGCAATTAAGGCGACATGCACAAATAACATAAGTCATGATGACTGCATGGCTGGGAGTGTCAGACCGACTAACAATGAGCAATTAAATACATTTTACGATTACTTCAGGCAAAATACCAAAAAAAATCACGTACAGTCAATAGTAATATGATTTAATAGTTTATCGCTTTTGAAAAATAGTTGGCGCTGTGACCAGATTGATGTGGTGTGGTCAGAGTAAGGTGACGATACAAAGTTTGGTCAATTATATGCCAAAGCATTGCAGAATTTTAGACATTTTGGCATCATGCCATCAACTTTGTTTATGCGTTATATGAAAACGGTTTCCTCTATTGACACAAAATCCATAACTTTTTGCCTAAATTTTCTTAAGATGATACGATTTGATTTGGTAAAAATCTGACTATTAAAGGAGTTAGAAAAAGTAGATTTTTAGAGAAAATCTAAATGACGGACAGGAAGTTCGGCCGACCATGGCAAAATGTTCTCGGCATGACCCAAAAAAATCTATTAAGACCAGTTACATTAGAATAGGCTAATATCAAAAATTATTAGCATTATTATATCGGCCTCAACTTTTTTGAGTATCCTCAGAGCATGGTGCCAAAGACACATACCAAGTTTCATAACATTGCTCAAATTCGTTGGTAAAATATAGCATTTTATGACAAAATTCAAAATGGCTGATGCCCAATATGATCGATATGGGAAAATTGGGTATCACTCGACTTGACGCGCTGCACCGAATCTAACGAGACCAGTTTTTAGTTTTTTGTCAAAACCATTCAGAAGTTATAAGCAATAACTTTTTTCATATCTCCTGACCACCAGGTGGCACTGTTCCAAAACTGTGCAGGTCGCCTCAGGTCATAGTTGTCATAACACACACCAAGTTTGGTCAGAATACACTAAAGTGTTGCGGAGATATAGCCTCACGTTAATTTTGGCGTGCTCTTCACCAAATTTGTTCACGCGTTATTTGGGAACGGTTTGACTAATCAACTTGAATTCCATAAGCTTTTGTCGGCCAGATCTGAAGATGATCTGGTTAAATTTTTGTGAAAATCAGAGAAACAGCCTAGGAGGAGTTTGAGAAAATATGAAAATTTAGTTTCTAGCCCTTACAGTCCAAATGATATTAGCATAAACATGAGTGCAACTTTGGACAGTTGGTGGCGCTACAGGGATTGAGCTGGAGACTCCAAATTGGATAGGATGACAGTTCAGACTGTCCTTTATCTGTGTGCCAAATTTAATAACTTTCCCGCAAGCAGTTCTATGGGCTGCCAATGCCATAGACTTCCAAGAGTGGAAGAAGCGGAATAATAATAATATAGGAACGGCAATGGATACAATAGTGCCTACGCACCTTCGGTTCTTGGCCTCTGATGAAAGGATTGGCTGGAAATGCTCATGTAACTCACACTCCCACAGTCTCACACTCAACCTGAACCAGAAATATATACAGACCTGCAAACAACATCATCTCTAGCACACATTCCCACGCAAATAATATAGATCTGCACTCTCACGCAGATGCCTCTCAGAAAATATTGAATAATTGAATGGCATAAATGTTTAACACAGTAGAAGCGATGCATAATGAGGTAGAGATAGCGGGAATAAGAGATGTCTGTCTGTCACAGCGCTGTTTGTTCTTGAAGAAGGACAAGAGCGAACTCAGAAAAAGAGGGTTTAGTGCCGTTTAAATATTTAACAGAAATGAATGACTAAAACAAATGGTTTTAAAAAGCAAGTGTCAATGTTGTTATTACTTGGCATGTAACTCATCCCGCGCAAATTCAGTGATACTTCAGATAATGCAGCTTGTTGATGAAGTGAAGTGTGCTTTACTTTGCTTGCTGGATAATAAAACCAGCATGATATTTATAGACCAAACTGTGGAGATTTGGAGGCTGGCTGGCCCGTATAACGCCCTGGATAATGGATACTGCCCACAACACCCAAGATTTGCGGTGGCCAGCAAAACACACATTTTCTTCAAATAATTTAAAAATGGTTATTATGTGTAGCCCATCCATACAGACGTCATGTGACCCCTGTGTTTTGGTCATGCCACCCACAAATGGTGAGAATCAAGGGCCATATAGGCCGTCATTCTGGAAGTACTTTTAAACGGATGCCATTAGTGGTCTGCTAATAACAGGGAGTGTGTGTAAGGGGCGTGGCTTCAGTAACCCCACCCTCCTCAAGCCATGGGCCGCTGCATGGTTAGTGGTTGTGGGTAAAAGACATTCCTTTGCCTTAAGGGGAAAGCTGAACAATGCAGTTCCTGGAGGTATTTTATAATGTCTGCCCTGAGGAGAAAAAAAGGAGACTAATCATAATGATAGATTCTGATAGAGATGACAGGGTTCCCACTGGTCCTTAAAATCCTTGAAAGTTTGTGAATCTGGAAAAAAAAAAAGGAAAGTTTTTGAAAATAAACATACACAGGTCCTTGAAAGTGCTTGAATTTATTTTGTGCGAAAAATTCCATATTATTCCCTCAAGACCGGTAATGTGTTATTTCGCCAACACTTCGTGGCCTATGCATACTAGCTTGCTTGATTTACGTTAGTTACGCGCATTTACATGTTGTGTTTTCGTACGAAACTACTACGACGGCATCTCAACGTTTCATGCTAAAGTTAATATCAGATCACTTTAGAATACAGTATGTAGGATGTACCGAATATTCTTCAGTTTTATTCACAGAAATATGACAAATAGAATATCAGATCTGTCATATGGCCAAAAATCTTTTTGATCTCATATGGGCAAAAATCTCAAAAAAGTTTTTTTTGCTTAGTTGAGTTTGACACATAAAAAACTGTAACAATGTAGGGGAGAGCGGGGCACAACCTAACGCATTTTGGTTTTGGCTCAATTATTTAAAAAATAATTAGGTTAGATTAATCTTTTTTTTACACAAGAAACATACACATCTCTGCAACAAATGAACACTTAAAGTTTTTTTCTAGGACCTTCCATTTTCGTACAGTTGCACTGAAAGTGACAGAAGTGCAAATGTTACAACTTACCCCATATGCGGGGTTAGTTGTAACAGACAGAGGGGTTAGTTGTAACACTTGTAGTTGTAACACTTGTGTGTGACACACATAATTCAGTACTATTTTATCTGTATAGTTTGATATTGTTTGTACATCTGTATAGATAGATATCCATACATCCATCCCTCATCCAATCATCCTTCTATTATGGATCAATATCACGGATAGAGATATAGGAAAGGGCTGAACAGTTTTGCATGCAAAATTATTATTATTATTAATAATAACAGTAATAATAATAAAAACAAGCTTAAAATCACATTTTAAAGTGTTTATTACATGAAAACAGGCAATATTTTTAATAAATAAACAAGTGATCAATATAGTAAACAAATCCCATAGCCTACAATATTGTGAACACTTGGCGGCTTAGTTGTAACACTGTGCTACAACTAACCCCGCTGTGTAAAAAATATTTTAAACCTAGCTAACAGTTGCTAGGAGTTGCTGACATGTTTCAAAATGGTGCCATGTTTTAGCCAACAAGACAGTGATTAAGGCAATATAAAGTTAGATTTGGTGACGTACACACACAACTCAGAAACAGAAAAATACGTATGATGAAAAAAAATACTTAGATGGTGTCAAAACACTCTTTGTCCCGTATCTTCACAAAATATTACCAAAACTTTTCACAAATCCACGGGAGACCGTCTTCTGGCAGCGAGAGAAAAAGAGCGTAAACACAACCCGCGTGACCCTGAGTAACCACGTAAAAGGTCCGTGTTACATTTAGCCCCGCGTTAGGTTGTGCCCCGCGCTCCCCTATCTTACAAGGTAACACGATGTAACCTTGCTCTCACTTGAAATCTGTCCCCACATTAAGTCCTTGAATATGAGGGTATTGGACCTGGAAAGTCCCTGAAAGGTCCTTGAATTTGAAGTTAACCATGGTGTGGGAGTTGAGATAATTAAGCAAAAGTACTATACAGTTTGGCCTTGGACGTCTTATTGCCTTTATTAAAGCAGGGCTATGCAGTTTTGGTAATTTCTTCGCTGTATTGTCGCTTTTTGCTTGCAGGTTTATCTATAGAGCTCCCCCTACAGCTTCGGAATAGATATTTGACAACACTGTCGTAAAAACTAGTTGGCGACTCTCAGATACCAGAGCTAGTAGATCAACGAAATCAGAGCAGACGGGACATTCTTTACAGCGTCTTCTTCATTCGGGTTCGAACAGCGTGAGGGAGCGCAATAATGACATAATTTTAGCTGATTTTTTTTGGCGTAAAGCAATTCGTTACATCGCGAGACCTGATATCACGCGATACTTCCTGACGCGCCGGCCCACCGGCTCAAAGTTGCAAGTGTGTTTTTTCCGCTTACATGCGATAGGGGGGTGCGAGACGACCACCATTCAACCCGAAAAAAGTCATATAACCATTCCAATGACTCCGAAGCTGTTCAGTTAAGGTAAAAACCCTGCATAGTTCACCTTTAAACATGGTAACAATATTAGACACATTTTCAATAAAACAGTATTTCATGAAGTAGGCTATTCGTTGGGTCATTAGCTGCATTTACATGTATCCGTCACCCTAATAATCTGTTTGTAATCAGACAAGTAGCACAGTTGGAATAAAAAAGTCACATGTAACCACGCCAGTCGGAATGAATTTGCCAAATATGATTGAAATTTAATTCGGGTTACAGGGCTGGTTTAAACTTTGTATAATCCATTTGATAGGACAAGGACATGTTGATCAGGTTGAACCAAAACAGGAAACCTTTCATCAAAGTTATATATGAATTTTAAACAATACTCGTTCTTGTCTTAGGACAACTTTCATGAACTTTTTTGATCCACTTCAAATGTTGACTACTGTAGACCACACTGAACCTTTTCTCTGAGAGTCAACTAGAACTCATGTGGATTCATTGGTAATAAAAAGTGTAAAACCATGTTAATAACCGAGTTATGGAAATTATTTTGATATATTCTTACTCCAAGTTTCTGTAAATTAAAGGTTTGAAAATGTGCAGCTTTGTATTAGAAATACTGTGTTGGACAATGGAGGGCCTTGAGTCAAAAAGTTTGACCACCCTTAGCTTCACATCAGAAGGGTGAACAAGTGTTGTGTGTCATAGCTGGTAATGTACTGTGTACTTCAGCAGAGTTAACACACTTAAGTGCACTTTGCAATAGAGTGGTGCAATTATGACGGTTGTCCTACAAACCGACAGTTCGCATCACTGGTTCCCTCTAGAGAAACCCAAGAGGATTTTCCCATAGGCTTTTGGATTTTTGCGAAAAAGCTCTGTGTTCAGCTAAAGTTTTTTCACAGATGAACACAACTTTATTGAATTTTGAAGCCTAAATGCAGTCGCCAGAAGTAAAAAGCTAAAGGTAGGATATAGCGAACTACACCACGGTCCCACGAATGCGACGTCACCATCACTGACTCTTTCAGTTTCTATCTAAAGTCATTTCCCCAGAACGTTTGAGTTAGAATAGTTTATAAGAGCACAAAGAAAGCGGACTGAGTTTGATGAAGTTTAATCTCCTCGACAGACTCTGTAGTCACATTAAGACACTTGTAGCAACAAGACACGTAACCGCTTCAAAAAGTCACGAGTGGGGTAATACTGGTGTATTTTATGTCGTGGAATAAAACGTGAAAGTGTCTTGAGCCTTATTTCAGCCATTTAACCAAAACCATATTCAAAAAACCAGAAGTGCCAAAATGCTGTCATAACATCACCAATCTATGATGTCAAATTAAACGTTTCATTTTAAAGTACATCTCAAATCATTGTTTTAATAATCTTTTCTCAAATTATTCTGTTAAAGGTGCAGTGTGTGATTTTTAGCGGCATCTAGTGGTGAGGTTTGCGAATTGCAAACAGAAAGTCACTTACAGCCTATCCCTCCCTTTTCAAACTGGAAGCAGAAGCTACGGTGGCCGACGTAACCAGCGCATTTCTCCCCACCTAGCAAACACACAACACAGCGAGGGAGAAGATTAGTGAAAGTTCAGCTGGCTAATATGAGCTGTTATGCTGTAAGCTAACGTTAGTGTTTCACGGTCAATCGCACTAATCAGCTGATCGTCTCACGAACGTAACCAGCACATTTATCCCCACATAGCAAAGCCACAACACAGCGAGGGAGAATAACTAAGTTACATGAAACAATATAACTACATATTTTACACCACTGACAAGGGGAAAAGCCACTTCTCACGGTGTCTATGGCTAGCTTCTAATGCTAACATTATGAAACAACAGTTTTCATTTGCATTGTTAAAGTTGGAATACCTATCCAGCAGAAAACAGGACACTTCGGCGTCGCTTTGAAAGCCTGTTTCCCTCATAAGACCCTTCCATCTGTGAAAAGCCACACACACCTTCGTTTCTCCCTTATTTTTCTATACAATATCTGTGGTCATTCATTCTCGCGGAATTCTGCGGCGTCTTTTGTGGCCATTCATTTTCTGCTGCTTCTCATTCAAGTTAGTGACGAATCGCGCGCTGTGTGTTCACTGTCGGCTACGGTAGAAACATGACGTCACAATATGTCGATCTTCATTTAAGGGGGTGCCCGCGCTTATGTAGATATAAATTACTCATTCTAATGTAATAAAAACATAACGGTTCATTAAGTAAGGTCTTTATACACCACTGAAAACATAGTTATGGATCTTATATTGCATTTCTGTCAATAGATCCTCAGAAATATTACACATTGCACCTTTAAAGTATGTCGTTTCTGTGCTCTTTTAAAAATTCTGCAGGTATTTCCCAAGGTTTGCGTCGGCTGGTTTGGCATTAACGCTGTGTGTGTATGTGTGTGTGTGTTGCAGGTATGAGAAGGTGCCGGTGATCCTGGTGGGGAATAAGGTGGATCTGGAGAGCGAGCGGGAGGTGTCTGTGATGGAGGGCCAGGCGCTGGCGGAGGAGTGGGGTTGTCCCTTCATCGAGACCTCTGCCAAGAGCAAGACTATGGTGGACGAACTCTTTGCCGAGATCGTTCGGCAGATGGACTACGCGGCACAGCCGGATAAAGACGACCCGTGCTGCTCCTCCTGCAATATACAATAACCCAACACACACACAACTCACATTACAGTAGCTTTGATAGACCTTCTAGTGTCGGCCGTTTCCCATCATTCTCTATCTACAGACGCTGAGGATTTTTTGTCACTTTACAAAAACTGACTCTACCACAGGAAGTGCACTTGCCTTAGGTTTCACGTTTCCTGTCTGAGCAGGATCCTTCAGTGGAGATGAGTTGGACTTTTATGTTCTTGGTCTTATGGTATTGATGATTTTATTTGAATTTGTCACCAGGTCAGAAAGCGAGCGAGAGAGTGAACAAGAGGGTTCTTAGCTCATATGCTTCTTATAGCCATATGATAATTTATTGATGACTTTCTTATTGTACATTGCTTAAGGAAATCGATTAAAATCATCAGTTTCTCTTGCGTTTCATACAGAGGTAGAAAACCAGTCAGGTGACTTCAGCTTTGTTCCAAATCCTGGTTAGATGCCTAGTTAAAGCCAAAGTATTCTTCACAGTTGACGTGACGCAGATTTCATTCGTACTTTTTTCGATTTTTCTAACCGTATTACTCCGGACGCTCACTTCACACTCGCTCCACCTTAAATCTCTTTGCACTAATTCGTTTTTCCACAAGGTGGCGACGTTGACCTGCCCCGCTGTTTTACAGTCGAAAAGAAAGCGATAAATAAAACCAAACTTCTGGAGATGACAACAACAATAGAGTACAAGGACATTTTTTACCTGTCAAAACTTCTGGAGAGAAATTGGGAACTTTTTAGTGCGCGTATATCGAGCGCCTGTGCAGTATCGAATACTTTCAAAAGGCGGTACGCAAATGTAGACTTTGTGCTTAATGGTGTGTCCTCCTGGGAAGTCATGCTTATGACATCAGGAGGTTCAAGTCACTTTGGTCAGAGCAAGATGGCCTTCTCTTCAGTGACTCCACAAGGTTTTTAAACTTGTAAAAACGAAGCGTTTCGAAGCGAAACAAGAAAAAAAAACGAAGAACAAAGAATGCACTCGTTTGTTCAGCTCGTAAATGCGATCTTTCCGCCATAACTTGAACACACCACGAAATCACAAAACTGGTCTCTTTAGATTCGGTGCATGTCAAGTCGAATGATGTCCAATTTTCCCATATCGGCCATTTTGGGCGTTGGCCTTATTGAATTTTGTCGTAAAATCCTATATTTTACGAATGCATTGGTGTATCGTTATGAAACTTGGTATGTGTCTTCGCCACCATACGCTGAAAGTACTCTAAGTTTTTGGGCAGCGCCACCTTGTGAACAAAAGTTATAATGAAATTTCCAAAAATGCTGATAACTATTGATTCATTTAGCCTATTGTAAAGAAATGTAATAACTTAATAAATCTTAAAATATTTTTTTTGGGTCATGTTGAGACCATAGATGGCAATTTTGCCATAGTTAGTTGAACTTCCTGTCCGCCATTTTGATTTTCTTTAAAAAGCTACTTTTTCGAACTCCTCCTAGACCGTTTGTCTGATTTTCACCAAAATCGAATCACATCATCTTCAGACCATGCCGGCAAAAAGTTATGGATTTTGTGTCGATAGACAAAACCGTTTTCATATACCGCATCAACAAATTTGATGGCATGATGCCAAAACGAGGCTGTATCTCTGCTATGCTTTGGCATATTGAGAATACACTCGTGCGTTCAAGTCGTAAATACGATCTTTCCGTCATAAAGCTCCCTAAAGCAACATAAAAGCATGTTTTCCTTGCATTACCAGAATGCATTGCGAATGTGTTCTACTGTATGAAGAACAAATCTTCCAAGACAGTGAATGAGATTCAAAATATACTTGTGACTATTTTTTGTAATATGTGTGTTCTATGTGTTTTTTTTAATGCATTGCACACGCAAGTAGAGTGTCATGCTATTAGCTTAGGAACATGCTAATGCCAAACACTCCAAATCCAAGTGTACGCTTCACATTTTTCAGAAATTCTGGCGATTATTTGTTTATTTAAATCTAGTTTAACAAGTTTATCCACATGCACGGGGTGAAAGTGGCTCCTCAGTCTGAAAACCATATGGCCGCTAAAGATAACGGGTGTGCTAAGTTTCTTGCATTGCTTTCTGTTGGCAAAAAATCGCAAATAGATTTTTTTTCCCCCCAAAATCATTCAGCCACCCAGTGTTAATACGACCACCATGATTTTGCATATTTTGTTGATCTTTGAACAACATTCTTGTCTGACAATTTAGTCTTAACCCTATCCGTACCCCTAAACCGAACCCTAGCCATAACTTATCCCTAAAATCACAGGGAAATAATAAGTGAAAAACACTGATGTAGAGTAGTTGTGAACCTAAACTTGACATAAACTGTAAACCTGTCCCTCAAATCTGATTGGTTGATTGGAATGTTGTTCTTTGTGAAATCCCATTCATCCAATGCCTATGTAGAGATTTCCGGATCCGTCACGATGAGGTTCTTTTGCAGTTTTTCGGAAACATTTTGGAACAGAGCTGTGGTCTTTATGCTGCTTCCATTCAAAGTCAGATGTTCAGAAGATGACGTAAGGAAACAATAACAACTGTCAGCTTTGCAGTGCAACAATTGGAAACAAAAAGCTTTTTTAGCAACCAAACTGGGGAGAATACACTATGCTTTACAACACTAACACGTGTTTGACTGGTATATCAACCCGGAGAGTCATTTATCTTGTTTTATACGTTTGCTAAACAACGTTTTATCATGCAGTGTTGGACTTTTTGTCTCCTTGATGCATTTTATTTGCCTAAATGTTGAATGTTTATCCGTGTAAATCCTGCTGACTGCATCGCGCACCTCAATCGTGAGTGAAATCCAACTTCAAGAGACTTCCTTCTGCACTTTTCCAAGTAGGAATGTAAACTCTCAGAGTTGAGAGGAATGCAGCATAAGTCCCGGTCACCGATTGGACGGGTCATAGGGTGGGGGACATCTGGACACACTCAACATTTCCTAATTTAGTGAAACTCGGTTTTCACTCCAAGAATCACATATGGCACTGTAGGACACGACTCTTTTCTGTCTCTTTCTATTGTACCACCGCTTTCTCACTCGTCTCTTCAGCATCTACTTCTCTTTCTGCACTCATTCTCCTTATTCTGCTGTGGTTGAATGGCTCATTGATGATGATGGTTATTGGTTGACTGTGTATACATTTGTACAGAGGTTGCCAGTTTTTCTTGGCTCCCTCCTGGCTGGGCTTGAGCTTCGATCTCAAGGCTGAACATATAGAGATTACGGAGATGGATGGATGTTGTGTGTGTGTCTGAGTGTATGTGTTTGAATAGAGAGCTCTGAGTAAGTATTGATTTTATATTTTTTTAATGTGGACATGTGCTCAACTCTTCTGAATGACTGAATGGTGACACTCTTTTTTTGTTTGTTTGGCACCTAAATAAAGTGCGTCCTACACTCACACACATTGCAGTGCTGTTTCTGTGTGTTTTCCATGTTTTAATACCTACACATGCACCAAACATACATATGCCCACTTTATAAATAAAGAACATTTGACAAGGACATGTTACATGTCAAAGGACAAAAGTGTGTCCTGCGCTTTGTGTGATGAAGTGTTGTTTGAAGATCTGCACACACACACACACACACACACGACAGCTTCTGCTCTCCATCAGGCAGGTTTTGTTTATTTGATGGCTGTTTAATTGTTTGGTTGTGATAGATACAAGTTAGTTATGTAACATTTAGCAGATGCTTTGCATCTAAACTGACTTTAAGGGTTTACACGAAGACATGAATAGTACTTTTGAAAAATCTGTTTAAGTGATGTATACATTCACATGAGATGAAGACAGTAGCCTAATAAAAGCTATTTTATTTTGCATGGAGCAGGTCAACACACTGGGGGGAAATAAATGACTTAACTGACGGCAAACAGTACATTTCTACAATAACATCTGTAATGGCTGTATTATTTTAACATTATTACTATATTGTTACACATATCATCTGCTGGTTTGCTAAAAGGCCTAATATTACCCAAGATGATGATGCGGAGTTATTAATGCACTTTTTTTCAAAATAAGTCAAATGTTTTTGCTTGAATTACAAAAAAAAAGAGTACTCAACTTACAATCTCCAAAGGAGTGGAAAATGGGGTGGTAAAATGACCTTTTCACAAGATGTAAAATAAGTCTCTGATGCGTGTGTGAAGTTTTAGCTCAAAATACCCCACAGATATTTTGATATAGCATGTTAAAGTTGTCATTTTTTGAGGGTGAGCAAAAACGTGTCGTTTTGTGTCTGTTCCTTTAAATGCAAATGAGCTGCTGCTGCTACCGGTACAGGAGGCGGAGCTTCAACAGCTCGTGTCATTTTACCTCAAACACACACACAGACACACACACACATGCACTGAACATTTAAAAAACTTTTAGTCTTTTATGTTCAAACCGGAGTCAGACAGATGGAGAGACTCAAGAAGAAGTGACAACATGTAGAAGCAACAGGACATTTCTGAATGGTTAGTTGATGAATTTATATAGCCGATGTGGAGTTAACTGTTCTAGTCATTGATTAACATATTCTGTCCAGGATTCTGTCATGCAATCTGTAAATCGTGTTCAGGGGGCGGGGTTTATGTAAATTATAGGGTTGGTGATGTCACTAAAAGCAAATATCTTCCTTTACTTTGAACTCTGAGCGTTGTAACTTTGCAGATGTTGTTTATTCTCAAACAGCAACATTACACACTAACTAAAGCTAGAAAAGTGAAATCATAATCAACCACCCCTTTAAATAAAGTTTTTTCCTCCACAAAATCTGTCATCTTTTGGATGTTTGGATGTAAAACACCCACAGATGTGGCAGAAAACATCTGGCTCATGTTTGCATTTTCTTCTGTCACTGGCCATAGTTTTAACCTTGAAATCAGGATGGGGCATACAATAATGGCATACATGTAAAAATGGGCTGAGAGTTTAAACAAATAGGTGTTTCTTGGCTCAGATAAAGATGTGAAGAAAGGTCAAGTCACCTTTATGACACGTTCAGGGCTGCTTTGTGGTCGTCTGATCTGGATCCGGCTGACTACAGTAACCTCGGTATAAACAGAAAGATTAATATTAGTGCGGATGCCATTCTTCTTATGATGTAACGTGTACATCAGGATGTGGAAAGTGTTCCCAGTTCCGGTTGACCTACTTTATGCAGCCTAACAATTCTTTAAAAATATGAAATTTAGAAATACTGTATGATAGTGTGTTATGTGAATGCTGTTAAAGAGATGTGTTTGAATAGATTTAAGGCCAGATTTACTAACCTCTTGCGACAGCGCAAACCTCTTTTGGCCTTAAAAATTATTTTGACATTATACATTTTATCAACTGGCCAGAATATATGTGACTATAATATGCAAGGGCTCGCTTGAGTACTGAGAAGATGAACCATTTAGTGCTTTGTAAAATAAATGTATACGATGTTTAATAGGCAGCCAATGCAGTGTTGACAGAACGGGGCTAATATGGTCATACTTCCTGGTTCTGGTAAGAACTCGAGCTGCTGCGTTTCGGACCAGCTGTAGTTTGTTTGTTAAGCGTGCAGGGCAACCACCCAGTAGATCATTACAATAATCTAGCCTTGAGGTCATGAACGTATGGCGTAATTTAGATATATTTTTAAGATGGAAAAATTCGGTTTTACGGATACTAGACACGTGACTTTCAAATGAAAGATTGGTATCAAAGAGCACACCCAGGTTCCTAACCGACGACGAAGACTTAACAGAGCAGCCATCAAGTGTTAGACAGTAGGTAAATACTTGCAGAGGTTTAATTAAAACCTCTGTTTTTTTATTTTCATTTAGTAGTAGGAAATTACTATTCATCCAATTTTTACATCAGCTATGCATTCTGTTCAATTTTGTGAATTGGTAGGTTTCGTTAGGTTTTGAAGAAATATACAGCTGAGTATCGTCGGCATAACAGTGAAATCTAACTCCATGTTTCCTAATGATATCTCCTAATGGTAGCATATACAGAGTGAACAGCAGCGGTCCTAGTACTGAGCCTTGTGGTACGCCATACTGAACTTGTGATTGATAAGACATCTCTTCATTTACTGCTACAAACTGATAACGGTCAGATAAGTATGATTTAAACCATGCTAGTGCAATTCCACTAATGCCAACATAATGTTCGAGTCTATTTAAAAGGATGTTGTGGTCAATGGTGTCAAATGCAGCACTAAGATCCAGTAACACTAATAGAGAGATACAACCACGATCGGATGATAAGAGCAAATCATTTGTGACTCTAACGAGAGCTGTCTCGGTACTATGGTACGGTCTAAATCCGGACTGAAAATCCTCGCAGATATCATTTCTTTCAAGAAAGGAACACAGTTGTGAGGATACTGCTTTTTATGGTATCTTTGACAGAAAAGGTAGATTCGAGATTGCCCTGACTAATTCTCTTTGAACAAGTTGCGTTTTTTTAAATGAGAGGCTTAATAACAGCCAGCTTAAAAGTTTTCAGTACGTCTCCTAATGACAAAGATGAATGAATGATTTTTAGAAGAGGATCTATGACCTCTGGAAGCATCTCGTTCAATAACTTAGTCGGTAGAGTGTCTAACATACATGTTGACATGTTGAACATAGGAGATTGGACAATTCTTCCTCAATGAATGAATGTAATTGTTCAACGGGGTGTATAGAACGATATCTGCGATAGATGTTTGAATGGTTATCATTTTCTTTCTGATATGATAAATCTTGCAAGTAAAAAATTCAAGTCATTACTGCTGTGGAAGCTTTATTTCTCATTAATTTAGCCACTGTTTGAAATAAATACCTAAGGTTGTATTTGTTCTCTTCTAAGAGAAATGAAAAGTAAGCTCTAGCTGTTTTTTAAGAAGATAGGGATAATACAAAAAAAAGCACAAATAAATGCAAATAAAGGGCAGGTAATTCACTGAAATGTGACGCTTTTAATTAGAAAGACAGAAATAGTATTTCTGTGTAAAAACATACTACAGTAGGCTACTCTTTATTTGCAAAAAGAAAAAAAGAAGAAAAAAAAGATCAGGATCTGTTTTTTCCAGAAGCTGTTCGACTGACCAATTCTTGCTGCGTGCAATAACATAGATAGGCTAATATAGATTTTATGTGCAACACTATTTGACTATTTATGTCCTAATATATTACTAATCATTGCACTGTTTTTATTCTTGCATCGTCTATTTTAGTTTTTTTATTGCTATTGAGCTATTTATTGACGAAGCTGCTTAGACATACAATCTAGTTTATAATGTTTTATTGGTTTATGTTTTTATCTTGTGTTTTGACCAGGAACGTGTCGTTCCTTCATGTAAAAATGTGTATGGAATGACAATAAAAATACTTTTATGTGTTGAGAGATTTATCATTGCATACTTTTTGTATATAGCCTACTATAAAAGATATAGCTCTCTATAAACAAAAATATAGAAGATGCACAGTTTATGATTCTGTATTCAGTGCATAACTGTAATGAGCAGAGGGAAGTCTGTGAACAAGAGCTGCTGTTTTCTGGGGTACATGTTTCCCTCTCTGCCACTTCTCACAGGAACGCACAGGACACATGGACACGGGGAACGGACACACGTCTCTTCGGAGGACTCCAGCTTGACACCTATTGCTGCTGGCTGCCATGGCAACACATGCTGCCAATTTCACACTCTAATTTGCAGTGATTTGATTGGCCAAAAATAGTTCATGGGGGGAAGACACAGACACACATCATCTATCAAGACGCTCACACACACTCCACGCACATCCTCAGATAATACTGTGTACTGTATACTGAAGGTGATCTACAGCACGCTTGTTGCGGGAACTCTCGATCAGCCTGATTTATAAATGCCATAAAGACTCTTAACACAACACAGATTTCTGGCATCTCTCATGGCAACTCCTGGCGTGTGTGCATCGCCCTCAAGGGTCCGTTTCATTTCATTTATTCATTTATTTATTTAATGTGGACATTTCCTGCTGACTACAGAATGTACATTATCTGACTCATAACCAAACAAATGGGTGGATGGATTTAAAATACATTATCGTTCATACATAAGTTGTGGTCAGTCGAAAATAAATAAGTTTATTAAGCAATAAGGCTGCATCAGATCATCATATTTTACTGACTTCTGAAGGATCATGTGACACTGAAGACTGGAGTAATGATGCTGAAAATTCAGCTTTGATCACAGGAATAAATTACACTTTACTATATATTCACATCAGCTGTTTTACAATAATTGTAATAATATTTAAGAATATAAATATTATAAATATATAAAATAATAATATAAAAATATTTCACTACTAACTTTACTGTATTTTTGATCAAATAAATACTGAATAGCCTAGAAGAGACCTGCTTCAAAAACATTAAATAATATCGACCCCAAACTTTTGAACGATAATTTATGAAATTATGTGATAATAATAGTGTGATTTAGTGTCAATTTACAAAAGTGTTTTACTGCAGACCAATCAGAATATAACAACATATTATCAACCTGTGATTTAAATGATTATTCTCTGACTACACAAACAGTTAATAGACTGACTTAACTAATGAATATTGATGGTAATGCAAATATGAAATATTCACATTACAAGCTATTTAACTAACTTTAGCACCAATTCACATTAAGACGTCTAGCTGGCTTCATCCACGAGAAGAGGAACAGTGACCAGCAAACACGCATTAATATGACATTATAATTCAAAGCAGAGCAGCTCAAGGATTGATCCATCAGCATTCATCCACATAAACAATAACTCACTGTATTTGTTTTGAAGGCTCATGAACAGTAATAATCCTAATATGCTGGTGTCCAGTACACCCAAAATATACAGCTTGAGTCATAAAAGAGGAATGAAGAGCTGAGAGACGGAAACAGGGTTGGTTACACATATATAAACTAATGTGTGTTAAGGATTAAATAAGCAGATTTTGGTGTTAAATTATTAAATGTACAAATATATATTTTTTGAAAACTAAAGTTTAGCTAAAGCAGACAAAATGTTTTGGAATGAGAATTTAAAGAGTATTTTAATAGTCAATATCTTGCACAAAGATGTCATGGAGGAAACTGTCACTCAAGCAGAATTCTGCTTTCAATTTTTAAGTAATTTACACTTAAGTACATCTTAATTTCATACTTCTATTGTCTTTGAAATATGGTTAAAGTAACTGCTGAATGTACTGGCAAGCATTTATAGTAAACCAAAATATACTTTAATATATAGTATATATATTAAATATATAGTGTAGTCATGAATTTAAATACACATCTGTTACGATGAAGTTGCAATTTAGTAGCTCTACATTTAAAATATGTTAACTTGAAATGTGTTGCATGACAGTGGCATGAACTGTGTTTTTAAATCAGCGTGAGTCTCTCTTGGTTTTCTTACCACTGCCTGTAGTTATTTTATGTGCTGGTGAGCCACAATTTTCCACCTTGGTGGACAATAAAGACAATACAATATACAATACAAATTACAATACAGTAGCTACAATACAATACTTTTTTTGTTTTTATTTTTATATATTTATATTATTACAAAGTGCATTTTTTTAATTACCTAGGTGTGTCTCTTTATGAGGACACTTGTGACATTCAATATCATTAATATGATCTGCAAGGACTTTTGAAGTACGCTATTCGTGCACATTCACACATTCAATATGCTACAATAAAGCAGACTTTTTCCACAAGTGTAGCAACTGATAAATTCGCCTGTAGAGTAGAGCTGATAGCTGGCTAATGTAGTTCAGACGAGTGTAGGACAGCGTTACGCCTCTTCACCCCGCAGATGGCAGCACATGAGCGCGCATCTCATCTCTTCTCTTCTGGTGTGTGTTGTAGGCTATCTGTGCTGTTCTCCGTCCGTGTAAATCCCGTCTCTCCAGCATGGCGACTGTGAGGACGCGCGTATGCGGCATCTGAAGCGTCTCTCGGCGGCAGCAGAGCACGGCATCACCGCGGACACCAGCGCGTCTGTGGGAAAAACGCACACTTCGACACGGTGGACTTATAATCGGGGTAAGCATGTCGATTGTTCTACTCATATTCACAGTGCTCTGTGCTTGGAGGAGATTAAGGGGTAAATCTAGCCACAGATTTGAGCCTGAGAACTGCCGTGACATTGCTGGAGCTCCGGACCGTTATATCCTCATGACACGCGATCTGCCACAGGAGTCCATTCATTCACCTGATGAAGCCCAGTGCGAAAACCACATCGGGATTATATATTTCCCATAAAGACCTTGTATTATACGTCAATAGACCTGTCCTGTCTGCGCTTTGTTCAGTGCACACCGCTTTTACGCGCACGACGCGACCGGTGCGGTCTTCATTACAAGCGCGCGATAACGTTATATTTTGACTCGCTGCCACTTAATCTCCTCCGTTTTTGCATTTGTGCATTGCGTGCTATGAACTGAATTCAATATGATATGTGTTTAAATAGCGCACTCTGATCGTTCAATCAAAGCCAGCTCGTGGTTTCTGAATAGCATTTGATAGCAAATGATCTGTAACATAATTTCGCTATTTTAAAGTAGACACTGTAAAGTCAATTTATAATTTCAGTTAAAAATAATAGCGTTACACCTCCTGATTGGTCAGTGAACGCTATGAGGTGACGTCTATCCTCGACGCGACGCGACAAGCGCGCATTATTAGAAGAACAGCGCGTCGCGGAAGAGCCATTCCGAGGTCTTTCCATTTGTATTCGAGATTGTATGTTTAAAGGCCACGAAAGGGAACTATAATGGTCAGCCTTTTAATTGTGGATTATATTCGTTATCAATGTAAACAAAGGGGGATGAGGTCCACATGGGAAGCTCGAGAGACATTTCTCTGAGCGTTTAGATCTTCTCTATTTTCTTAATTGCGTTTGTGTGTGTGTGTGTGTGTGTGTGTGTGTGTGTGTGTGTGTGTGTGTGTGTGTGTGTGTGTGTGTGTGTGTGTCTGTGTGTGTGTGTGTGTGTGTGTGTGTGTGTGTGTGTGAATTATAGCCTACTTCTCGATCTCATGATGTGTTCTGCATGTGGCAGCTTCATCCCAGCCAAACAAAAGACAGCAGTGTCTGAAGATGTGCTCAGATCATCACCACCGTTGATTTTTCCAGGGCTTTTGTGGCATTACTGAATGAATGGCATTTTTTTAAACACTACTGGCAAGGTATCGGCTGTGGAGTTGGTTTTCTCAGTCTGGCACTGGTCTGATCGTTCACCCTCCTCCGAGAGCAGAGCCGTGCTTTATTGCTTCTCCAGAAGATGTTTTATTGATAATAGACTATAAAACTACACAGCACAAATGATAGATCAACAGCCATCTTTATCAGAGGTCTGTTTTTACACTGCACCTTGATTCATTAAAATCCCATTTCTTTTCTTTTCTTTGTCTTTTTGTTTTGTCTTGTCTACAAACCAGTGAATACTGAGTGTTTGCAAGGCTCTTTTGAAGATGACTTATATAAATGTAATTGAGAATGAGGAGAGCCGGTCACAGATGGTCATCTGATCCACAGAGATCAGTGTTTGTTTTTCCATATCTTCCTCTGGCTTCTCTCTAACTCTCTCGGCTGCTCAATTTCTCTCTTCCGGTCTCGTTTTTTCTCACGTTGACCCCTGGTTTAGAAGTGATGACACCAGTGCTCTGGCATGTGTGATAAACAGTGAACTTGATGGGAGCAGAGAAGGAGAGATATGAGAAGCTGGATCTCTGGAAAACTGTAGGCTCGTTGTCTGATGAGAGCACGATAACATCAGACTGGTGTAACCTTCACACGACTGACATGTCAGGAAACATCACTATACATCACAAACTCTTAATTTAAACATTTGCATTATGCTTTCTCATATATTACCTTTCATTTAGTATGTAATCTAGATGTTTGTGAATGTAAAAGGTCTGCAAAGTTTCATCTGACCAATCAGAGCAGAGTAGACCAATCACAACAGACTGGGTCATCTGACCAATCAGAGCAGAGTAGACCAATCACAACAGACTGGATCATCTAACCAATCAGAGCAGAGACCAATCACAACAGACTGGGTCATCTAACCAATCAGAGCAGAGACCAATCACAACAGACTGGGTCATCTAACCAATCAGAGCAGAGTAGACCAATCACAACAGACTGGGCCATCTGACCAATCAGAGCAGAGTAGACCAATCACAACAGACTGCGTCATCTGACCAATCAGAGTAGAGTAGACCAATCACAACAGACTGGGTCATCTGACCAATCAGAGCAGAGTAGACCAATCACAACAGACTGGATCATCTAACCAATCAGAGCAGAGTAGACCAATCACAACAGACTGGGTCATCTGACCAATCAGAGCAGAGTAGACCAATCACAACAGACTGGGTCATCTAACCAATCAGAGCAGAGACCAATCACAACAGACTGGGTCATCTAACCAATCAGAGCAGAGCAGCTCTCAGAGAGGCGGGGTTTAGAGCGACCGAAACCTTTATCGAACCGTTTCAGACACTGAGAGGAAAGAGCAGATGATGCAATGTGTGTATTATGAGAAAATTAAACTGTTTTTTTTTTACCTGATATTCATGTAAACCTGAGACTCCAAAAGAAAAGTATAAACCTTATAGAATAATGGAATTGGAACTTTAAGTCATTATTAATATCCTTGAGGGGACATTTGGCCCCTACGCTGCTGATGAAACACACTCAGTGTTAGTGCATCTCACATGTGTAAGTCAGACTGTGGTGTGTGTGTGTGTGTGTGTGCAGGCTGAGTGAGGAAGACCATGGTGGAGCAGGGCCAGACGTCGCTGGCGGGGCAGAGGTTAGGGGCCCCGGAGACCCTGGGCATCAGCACGCTGGAGCCCGGACACAAGCCCCCTGCCATGCCCCCGGGACGCCTGATGCCCCTCAGGGTCCTGCTGCTGGACGACTCCCAGCAGATGTTTCCACGTGTCCGTGAGTAGCCACACCAGTACACTCTGCTGCGGTGTTATGTCTGGACATGTGAGGACTGTTCAACCTGGACGTTCGGTCTGGTTCAGGCTAATGTTGAAGTAATGTAAAACGGCAGGTGGGCTGAATGAGGATGTGAATTCCCTCTCTGACAGTAGGTGGCGCTTGTTGAACTTTGGACAAAAATGCTGAGTGTTATTGAGTGTTATTGAGTGTTATTGAGTGTTATTGAGAGTTATTGAGTGTTATTGAGTGTTATTGAGTGTTATTGAGTGTTATTGAGAGTTATTGAGAGTTATTGAGAGTTATTGAGTGTTATTGAGTGTTATTGAGTGTTATTGAGAGTTATTGAGTGTTATTGAGTGTTATTGAGTGTTATTGAGTGTTATTGAGAGTTATTGAGTGTTATTGAGTGTTATTGAGTGTTATTGAGTGTTATTGAGAGTTATTGAGAGTTATTGAGTGTTATTGAGTGTTATTGAGTGTTATTGAGTGTTATTGAGAGTTATTGAGAGTTATTGAGTGTTATTGAGTGTTATTGAGTGTTATTGAGAGTTATTGAGTGTTATTGAGTGTTATTGAGTGTTATTGAGTGTTATTGAGAGTTATTGAGAGTTATTGAGTGTTATTGAGAGTTATTGAGAGTTATTGAGTGTTATTGAGTGTTATTGAGAGTTATTGAGTGTTATTGAGAGTTATTGAGAGTTATTGAGTGTTATTGAGAGTTATTGAGAGTTATTGAGTGTTATTGAGTGTTATTGAGTGTTATTGAGAGTTATTGAGTGTTATTGAGTGTTATTGAGTGTTATTGAGTGTTATTGAGTGTTATTGAGAGTTATTGAGTGTTATTGAGTGTTATTGAGTGTTATTGAGAGTTATTGAGAGTTATTGAGTGTTATTGAGTGTTATTGAGTGTTATTGAGAGTTATTGAGTGTTATTGAGAGTTATTGAGAGTTATTGAGAGTTATTGAGTGTTATTGAGTGTTATTGAGAGTTATTGAGAGTTATTGAGAGTTATTGAGTGTTATTGAGTGTTATTGAGTGTTATTGAGAGTTATTGAGTGTTATTGAGTGTTATTGAGAGTTATTGAGTGTTATTGAGTGTTATTGAGTGTTATTGAGAGTTATTGAGTGTTATTGAGAGTTATTGAGAGTTATTGAGTGTTATTGAGTGTTATTGAGAGTTATTGAGAGTTATTGAGTGTTATTGAGTGTTATTGAGAGTTATTGATAGCCTGGGAAAACCCAGACCACTCTCAGTTGTAACTGAGTAAGGGTCTGGCAAACCTCCATAGACAATTCATTTCCACAGGGGCGTCACCAACGGACGTCGGATAGATCTAAAACCAATCAGAGCGATGAATGACATGACGTATGCAGAGCGACGGAGAAATATCTCGAGACTCTCAGTAATTCTCTGTTTGTGTTAACGAAAATTACAATTTTAAATCGCTTGAAACAGACGCGATAGCTGATTCGAACGAGTGATGTTGTGATGTTCCACGGCGGCATCCATCTTTGTAATGTACAAAATCTGCGTCACCGTCTCTGCTCTGTCGTCATCGTGTAAAGCCCGCCCCAACGTTTCTGATTGGTGCCGCGATTTCGGCGGATTGGAAATGGGTTTCAATGGGCTCTTTGCCAGACCCACTTGCAGAGCAAATCTAAATTTGCCGGAAGTGGTCTGGGTTTTCCCAGGCTAAGTTATTGAGTGTTATTGAGAGTTATTGAGTGTTATTGAGTGTTATTGAGTGTTATTGAGTGTTATTGAGTGTTATTGAGTGTTATTGAGTGTTATTGAGAGTTATTGAGTGTTATTGAGTGTTATTGAGAGTTATTGAGTGTTATTGAGTGTTATTGAGTGTTATTGAGAGTTATTGAGTGTTATTGAGAGTTATTGAGAGTTATTGAGAGTTATTGAGTGTTATTGAGTGTTATTGAGAGTTATTGAGAGTTATTGAGTGTTATTGAGTGTTATTGAGAGTCATTGAGTGTTATTGAGAGTTATTGAGAGTTATTGAGTGTTATTGAGTGTTATTGAGTGTTATTGAGAGTTATTGAGTGTTATTGAGTGTTATTGAGAGTTATTGAGAGTTATTGAGTGTTATTGAGTGTTATTGAGAGTTATTGAGTGTTATTGAGTGTTATTGAGTGTTATTGAGTGTTATTGAGAGTTATTGAGTGTTATTGAGTGTTATTGAGAGTTATTGAGTGTTATTGAGTGTTATTGAGTGTTATTGAGAGTTATTGAGAGTTATTGAGTGTTATTGAGAGTTATTGAGTGTTATTGAGTGTTATTGAGTGTTATTGAGAGTTATTGAGTGTTATTGAGAGTTATTGAGAGTTATTGAGTGTTATTGAGTGTTATTGAGAGTTATTGAGAGTTATTGAGAGTTATTGAGTGTTATTGAGAGTTATTGAGTGTTATTGAGAGTTATTGAGTGTTATTGAGTGTTATTGAGTGTTATTGAGAGTTATTGAGTGTTATTGAGTGTTATTGAGTGTTATTGAGAGTTATTGAGTGTTATTGAGTGTTATTGAGTGTTATTGAGTGTTATTGAGTGTTATTGAGAGTTATTGAGTGTTATTGAGTGTTATTGAGAGTTATTGAGTGTTATTGAGTGTTATTGAGTGTTATTGAGAGTTATTGAGTGTTATTGAGAGTTATTGAGAGTTATTGAGAGTTATTGAGTGTTATTGAGTGTTATTGAGAGTTATTGAGAGTTATTGAGTGTTATTGAGTGTTATTGAGAGTTATTGAGTGTTATTGAGAGTTATTGAGAGTTATTGAGTGTTATTGAGTGTTATTGAGAGTTATTGAGTGTTATTGAGTGTTATTGAGAGTTATTGAGTGTTATTGAGTGTTATTGAGAGTTATTGAGTGTTATTGAGTGTTATTGAGTGTTATTGAGAGTTATTGAGTGTTATTGAGTGTTATTGAGAGTTATTGAGTGTTATTGAGTGTTATTGAGTGTGTTATTGAGTGTTATTGAGTGTTATTGAGTGTTATTGAGAGTTATTGAGTGTTATTGAGTGTTATTGAGAGTTATTGAGTGTTATTGAGTGTTATTGAGAGTTATTGAGTGTTATTGAGTGTTATTGAGTGTTATTGAGTGTTATTGAGAGTTATTGAGTGTTATTGAGTGTTATTGAGAGTTATTGAGTGTTATTGAGTGTTATTGAGTGTTATTGAGAGTTATTGAGTGTTATTGAGAGTTATTGAGAGTTATTGAGTGTTATTGAGTGTTATTGAGTGTTATTGAGTGTTATTGAGTGTTATTGAGAGTTATTGAGTGTTATTGAGTGTTATTGAGAGTTATTGAGTGTTATTGAGTGTTATTGAGAGTTATTGAGTGTTATTGAGTGTTATTGAGAGTTATTGAGAGTTATTGAGTGTTATTGAGTGTTATTGAGTGCATTGGTGCCGGACACCTTTTCAGCAAAATTGGTTCCGGAAGTATTTTTTGCTTTCATTTCTCGTATAGGGATTAAAAAAAGAAAAGAAAAAAGTTTCATTAAAGCATTATAAGCCAACTACGAGGTGAATCACAACATTACACATTTTGATTTAAAGCAAAACTAATATTTAGAAAAATGACAAAAGACAAATGTACAAGCATTTAATTAATTAATCAATTTAAAATTATTGGACAGATATAAAACAATTCATTTAAAGTTGTTGATTATATCTATAGAAACAATATATTTAAAGTTTATTGCGAAAATGTAAGGATTTTGAGAGCGATATGCTCGATGTGTGATATACGGTGCTTCCCAGATAACAGGAATATGTTATAAGAACATTTTGCTAACATTCCCCATTAAGTTTTCTTGGTTCTATGAACGTAAATGTAACATTCTGTTTTAGAATTTTGCAAACATGTGGACTTTTGAATGTTCTCTGAACATTCTGAAACGAGCAGTATAGAAGTAAGGGATAATGTGAGGCGGTTGTTATAGCGTATACAAGTTTGACGGGCTGATCAGGACCCGACGCGGAGCCTGAAGGAGTTGTGTTCGCTATAACAACCGCCTCGCTATACATTATCCCGCTTATTATATGGCTACCTAGAACCTACCAAATTAATCAATAATTTGACACAAAATATTGATTTAAAAAAGAAGTTTATTGATTTAAAAACGATTGTATTGCTTCCGTTAAAGAACACTGTGTCCATGGCAACGCTCTGTTTTTCATGGCAACGGTGTGTTATCCTTAGCAACGGTGTGTTGTCCTTAGCAGTGGTTTGTTATTAAGAAATAACAGACCGCATTCTACATTAGATTTCAACCAAGCCATGTAATAAAAAAAGTTAAACAATCGAAAACCGCTCCATGAATGATGTATAAATAATGTTTTTGTGCTAACGTTTGTTCACAACTTTGAGAGAACCTTGCCAGAACGTTCTGTGGATGTTAGCCCGCGACTCTCTCTGATTGGGGGAAGTGCCTCCACAGCATCATGATGGCTAATGTACTTTTCATCACACAATTCAGCTAATACATGTAAATATTAAAGAAAAAACAAGTTGACATATTGTGAGTATATGTTGTAGAGAATGTAGTATCTCTACTGAACATGATTGTGATTATTAACAGAATTTGTGGAAATAGTTTTATTGGCTGTAGGAGTGAGACTTTGATTTGTGAAGGAATGTGAGAGTGTTTCATGAAGGTGTTCTGTGGATTAATATAGAGCACGCCTGTGGAGAGCAATATCCACAACTATACGTGATGTTTCTCTGAACACTGCAGAAGTGTGAATCCTCAGAGAGATGAGAGATATGTTACTGTCCTAAGGTTTGTTTGGCTGGGCATCAGCTGCTCTGAAGTGACACACACACACACACACACACACACACACACACACACACACACACAGTCTCGTGAACGTTATCCTCATATTTTATGGTAAGATCTGGCACAGTTTGTAATATAAATGTATGAGTCTTTCGGTGTCATTATCTTATAATTTTCACCTGGACAAAAACAGTTCGTTATGCTGCTTGATTTTGCACAATTACATTTACTATCATATAATTTTAATGTATTATCATAATCATAAACTCACTGGTGTGCAGTTTATTGTTCTGCTGCACAAATCTCCTGTTCTCCTGAAGCGGCGAGTGAACTCTCTGAAAAGTAAAGCGTATCAGAAGTGTGACTTTAGCGCCGTCGCTGCTGGACGATCGGGACTGGAGTGTGTGTGCTCATTACCGGCCTCGCATGCTGTGTGTGTGTTTTACAGTTTAAGCTGTCTGTGTGTGTGTGTTTTACAGTTTAAGCTGTCTGTGTGTGTGTGAAGATGATAAAGTCCCTGAAGAGGATGTTCCTGCATCCTCCTTATTGACTCATTCAATATGTCAGATAATCATGTCCTGATGCGCTGAACGAAAGTAAACACTGCAGTCATGATCACTGAGATCGCCCCGACACACTTACACAGGGCAGTGTTTGGGAAACACATTAGTGGTGTCTAAACCAGAGTGGACGTTCTCGAGTGCACTCATTCAATCCCACAATGCACCGCAATAACGAGTGTATGGCGGATGTACGCTCAACAGCTTGACAATACCCATAATGCACTGTTATGCACATACATAATGCAATTGCTTTCCCTATAAGTAGGCTGTGTGCCCCCTCTCTCTCTCTCTCTCTCTCTCTCTCTCTCTCTCTCTCTCTCTCTCTCTCTCTGTATTTTGTAAATAAACAAGTGATTAATTAAATCCCTCCTTTAGCTAAAGTTGTCAGTAATGGAAGCTGCTAGTCTTTTCCTCCCCGCTGTGACGTTCATCTGACGCCGCGTCTGAACACTGACTTGTTGCATCGCTGCTGGTGATATTTGCACACAAAGGAACTGATTTCTGACAGACTTCTGAGGCAGCGTAATGGTTTAATGATCCACCGCACAATAGAGTGAGCTTTAGTGAAAACTAAGCGAATATTTACACAAACTGACCACCAACTGCAACTTTCAGACATAGCTCAGGAGGATTGTGGGATATCATACAGCGGAGGATACATCTAAGCTGCCTTCAATAATCATGCAGATGAAGGAATCTCAGGAGAATAATCCAGCTAACATTGAATTTGGACGTGTCTTGATGCCTTTCCTACCTTGCAATGTGTCCTACAACGACAAGCGTTCGGACGCAGCCTGAGTAAAAAACTCGAAGAAGAACAAATGTGGGCGGGGCTTGATTTTGTCTGTGTTGAATTGATTGGATGGTTGAGGTTTGCGATTGGTGGATCTCATGTGAGTGACAGGTTGCCCCGCCCTCATCATCAGAGAAGAGAAGAGATGCTGCAAGAGGAAGTTATTCTGATTAAATAAATGAAAATGAGTGAACAAATGAGTATAATGGGGCCACGGTTTAGCTAAAGCAAGTTCTTCATTCAGGGCCACAATATCTCTTTTTCCTCTGCATGTCATGTGCTCGGCTTCATCATGTTGTGTGTTTCCCATCTTTATTTCTTAACTCAGCACTAAAAAAGTACTGATAAATCAGGTCACTGACACACACACACGTGCGCGCACGCACGCACACACACACACACACACACACACACACACACACACACACACACACACACACACACACACACACACACACACACACACACACACTTCCAGCATCTCTTCATACTGACCTGTTGGTGAGGAGCTACAATTTTTTAGACATAAAAGTAGGACACCTTGCCAACAGACGGACACAACCCTATTCACACACTCGCACATAAGTGGCATAAAATCTGGTGTGTGTGTGTGTGTGTGTGTGTGTATAATAGAGCTTTATGTGTTGGTGAGCATGTGCAGAAAGTTCCCACTTTTGTTCTTATATTCACATCTGTTTCTGACATTCATGCTGGATGAGCTCTGAGTTCAGACTCTTACAGGGTCGTTCGAGGACACAGATGCAGTATCACAGCGTTATGTCCCTCATGCGCCACAGAAACAGAATATTGTGTTTGAACTTCTGTTTGCGCGGTAACTGTATATTTCTATGGCATCTCTGTTGAAGAGTAGCTGGTGAAGTGGATTTATAAAGTTATTATATGGTTGTAATCTTTGAAGTGGATTTCAGAACAAATGGGAAGATTTTAAACCGAGAAGTTCATTCATAAATGCGTAAGATCTTACCTTCATGCTGTGAAAACACAAGCCAGCAGCGCTGAAAAGGGCCGGGCTACAGAAGGTCTATACACTGACTTTAAAAATGAGTTCCTGTTGAAGATTTCAAACAAAATCTGACTTGCTGCTCAAGAAACATTGATTATTATCAATGTTAATAACAGTTGTGCTGCTTCATAGTTATGTGGAAACCGTGCTCGACAAATAGACAGTTACTTGCAGAGTTCATTTCTTGAAAGGCTGTGGCTGTCATCATGATTAGTAGAGCAATATTTAAATACAAAGTTTACCTATATGCCTATAATAACAAAGTAAAAATTGGTATTGACGATTGTTAAAAGTTTTTTTTTTTTTGAAAAATTTTATGAAATAATGAACAGATTGTAAGTTATGAAAAGTAATGAAATGGTTCCCAAAAACTTCTAACACCTCTTTTGCCCATTTGTATTCTTCTTCAACGGTTTTCTGGTGATCATGTCGTCCTACTGTAAACTCACGCTGATAGTTGAGCAAGAAGTTGACAGACTGAACCTTAGTAATTCTCACAGAGTTATTTTAAACAGACGGTTCACCGTTTCTGTGAATTTAAATATGATGCTGTCTTGTGGAGCGAGAGTGAGGTGTGCATCTTCATAAAGTGTTTGGATTGAAATATCATATTGTCTCAGTTTTATTGTGTTGATTTGGTCATGTCTCTTTCTCTTTGTTTTCTGTCATCTCATGGGTCATGATGATATCTTGTGTTTGACCACAGTCATTCACTCTGACTATCTGTGTGCACTGCACAGTATCATTTAACGTGAAAATCCAGCAATTATCTCACATTCTTTAGTTTTCACTTTAGTTTGCAAAACTAGATTTTTACTTTGTGTTTGTCCATGTCCTAACTTTTTTAACTTGCTTTAAATAGTATACCTTTCTGAAAACGTATTGCTGGCCACCACTAGCAATGTGTCATTATTTTTAAAATAATGTCTTTGTGTCTTTGTAGCACAATTACCAATTTATAAACCAATTTCTTTTGTTTTTACTAAAAAATCTGTCACAATACAGAAGTAAAAGTTCTGCAATTGCTGTATTATGTTGACTTTATTGTAGCAACAGTGTTTTAACAAAGTAGCATTAGCATAATTTCTGTAAAGCTGCTTTGAAACTATCCATGGGTCCTGCCCTGACAGTTGCAGTCAAGACAGTTGCAGTGACCCCAGAAGCGGCCAAGCATGCATTGTTGTGTCCCTGGAAGCAGAAGAGAAGGAGGGCCTATGCTGAGCAGTCGAATACCCTTCTTTCAGAGGTCCTAAGCCCATTGGTCCAGGAGGTCCCAAATCAGGAGGCCCCAAGCCCATTGGTCCAGGAGGGGCAGAGACAAGGCCCCAAGCCCATTGGTCCAGGAGGCCCCTGGTCCAGGAGAGTGAGGAGGTCCCAAATTCATTGGTCCTGGAGGCCCCTAGTCCAGTGGTCCAGGAAGGCCCGGGTCAGGAGGTCCCAGATTCATTGGTTCAGGAGGGCCTGGGTCAGGAGGTCCCAAATTCATTGGTCCAGGTAATAATAATAATAAATCATTACATTTATATAGCGCTTTTCTCTGCACTCAAATCGCTTTACATAGAAGGGGGAATCTCCTCAACCACCACCAATGTGCAGCATCCACCTGGATGATGCGACGGCAGCCATATTGTGCCAGAACGCCCACCAAATACCAGCTTACTGGTGGAGAGGAGACAGAGTGATGAAGCCAATTAGTATATATATGAGGATGATTAGGAGGCCATGATGGGCAGAGGCCACTGGGCAAATTTGGCCAGGATGCCGGGGTTACACCCCTACTCTTTCAAAAGACATCCTGGTATTTTTAATGACCACAGAGAGTTAGGACCTCAGTTTAACGTCTCATCCGAAGGACGGTGCTCTTTGTCAGTATAGTGTCCCTGTCGCTACACTGGGGCGTTAGGACCCACACAGACCCCAGGGTGAGCGCCCCCTGCTGGCCACACTAACACCTCTTCCAGCAGCAACCTGGTTTCCCCAGAATGTCTCCCATCCAAGTACTAACCAGGCTCAGCCCTGCTTAGCTTCAGTGGGCAACCAGTCTTGGGCTACAGGGTGATATGGCTGCTGGCGATAGGACAGAGGTAGGACAGAGTCAGGAGGCCCCAAGCACATTGGTCCAGGAGGCCCCTAGTACAGTGGTCCAGGAGGATCCGAGTCAGGAGGCCTCAAATTCCTTGGTCCAGGAGGGCCAAAGTCAGGAGCCCCTTATTCCAGTGGTTCCAGAAGTATTTTATTTGGTGAAACCAACCCCTAAGCCACCCACTTCACCAGCTGTGCCTACATTGGTGAAGAAAAACCGTGACTGCACAACCTGAATCATTTACCAGTCATGTCATGTCCAAGGTGGGCATTCAAATCAGCACGGCTTCTTCCACAGAAACTGTTCCTGACCTGGCCATGGAGGCCATTCTGCCAGTTATTTCCCTAAAGGGCACCTCCGAGCAGCTAGCCAGTCATGTTGTGCCCACAGAAATCAATCCTGTGTCATTTCATGTCTTCAGAAACCTTTCCTGTTCCAGCCACAGCATCCGAATCCACCCCGCTATGCTTACGGAGGCCGTCACTGAAGAGCCACCTAGTCCTGTGATACTCACAGGAACTTCTCCTGCCAGTCATGTTGCTTCATCAGAAGCTGCTCCTGCCATAGAGGCCATTTCAGGGCACTCTAACCTGCCTGTTGTAGCCACAAAGGCCTCCTCTGAGCTGCCTACCAGCCACGAAGTGGAGACTGCAGAGACTGTTCCTGCTAGACTCGACAAAACCAGGAAGTCCGCTCCAGCCCTGAAGTCTCTAGAATTGTCTATGTCTTCTGCCAAGTCCTCGGAGGCTGCATCTGGCGATATGTCGGTCTGGGAGTCCTCCTCTTTACCCGCCAGTGTGGTTATGGCCCCTGAATTCTTTCCCTAGTTTTCCCCAATCAAGAGACTCTCCCTAAATCTGTCTCAGATTGCTCAGTTAGAAAGTCTCCACGAGTGAAGTGGGACCCTGTTTCTAGAGGTGTCACTAATCAGATTCTCATCCTGTCCTCTGTGTTTCCTGGCCGCCATGATCATCCAAATCCGGCACCTTTCTGCTCAGCCCCAAACTATCCCGGTGGACTGATTACCACCCTCCCAGTCCCACCCCCTGTGTTCCCTGGGTTTATGGTACTCCAAGCATTACTCCCTACCCCCCATCCCAGTTGGTACCTCCTTGGCCCCTGACCAGTCTCAGCCTCAGACGTCACAATGGCCACAGACGCCCACGGACCGCTGGCTGAACGTCTGATGGATATGGCACACTTTTCTGAAAACACTTCAGGAGTTTTGAAGTTGCGATCTGATTGAATTCTACAGGATGTCCGGGAGACGTGTGTCGCATTCTTTATTTGTCCGCCTGGAAACAAATGCCGTGACACCAAAACCCCTCGTGGAAGAAGACACCCTTTGTGTTTACAACTGTGACAATGAGTGCTTATCAGGATCAACAAAATGTGGGATTTGCAAAAAGTTCGCGGCTCCATTGTTGCAGTAAACTTGCACAACGTTCTTGAATTAATAATTAATTATTCGGTCTGTTATTGTAGGGACATGCAAAATAAAATGAACTGTGATTGGTTGCGTTCCAGACCTTCCACCGTCAGACTGAAGGTTAGGCTACGCGAGACTAGCCCCCAACTCAGTGTCCCCTTGGACTCCTTCACCCAGTGTGAACGCCTGGAGGCGTCCGTTGGAGGGGGGAGGGGGAACTGTCAAGCTCTTTGTCTGTTTTATCTTTATTTAATGTTTCTTAGTTTGTCTTGTGCCTGAGCACATGGCTCCAGTCTTTGTTTGTGTTTTGCTCTTCTAGGCCCGCCTCCTGTAGCCACTCCCCCTTATTTAGTCCTTTTCTTGTCCTCATTTGTTTCATTGTGTTCACCTGATCCTCATGTGCTCTGCTCCCTTTATATTGTACTTCTTTCCCTCTTGTCTTTGTTTCCCTATTGTAGTTTATTACTCTAGTCTAGTTACAATTTTAACTTTTGCTCGGGTTTTTGTTTTTTCTTTTTGTTCCCGATTTTGCAGCATTCATGACTTTGTTTCTTTTCCCACGAGTTCCCTGCCTAGTTGCTCTCTTTTCTAGTCTAGAATTCTGGTTTCTTGTTTTTGTTTTCTTTGTTACGCTCCAGTGCTTACTCTAGCTACCTTCTCTAGTCATAGTATCGATAGTGATTCTTATTGCGTATTATGAGTCTTGTGTTGGTTCCTGCCCTGCTTCCTATATCCTCCCTGGCTGCTGATTCTCTATGCCTGGCAGCAAGACTGGCACAGCTTCAGTTTAGGCTCCTAGTGCCAAGCCTCTTGAGTTGCTGCCTGATCTCCAGTATTCTCCTTCCATCTGGTGCTGCCGCTTCTCCTCAGTTCTCCCGCCTAACTCCTGTCGCCCTGTCCTACTGATTGGGTTGTCTTCACTCCTTACCTTCAACTGTGTGCCTAGTCTACTAATAAATATCACCCCCTTTTTCATTCTGCATATGGGTCGTCTCTCTACTATTGCTGTGACCGACACCATAAGTATTGTGAAAAGCGCTTTACAAATGAATGTGCATTGAATTGAAAAATGTTAATCGTATTTTTCATTATTTATGTGGGGGAAGGGGAAGTGTGTGTGTGTGTGTGTGTGTGTGTGTGTGTGTGTGTGTGTGTGTGTGTGTGTGTGTGTGTGTGTGTGTGTGTGTGTGCGTGTGCGTGTGTGTGAGCGTGTGCGTGAGAGTGATGTAATCTGTAATGACATGTCTTTAAGGCAGACGCAAGTAAGGCAAAGACAATCAGTCCTCCTGACACAATAGAGCAGTGACTATCACAGACCATTTGCTATTTCTGTGTCTGTACACGATTGTCTTTGCAAAATCTCTCAGATCTTGCAAACCAAAAGGGCTGAATGTTTCAGGGTGATTTTCCACCGACTGAACACCAGTTTCTGCAGGGCTGAGTTAATGAATAGACTACACACACACACTCACTCACTCTCACACACACACACACACACACACACACACACACACACACACACACACACACACACACACACACACACACACACACACACACACACACTCTCTCTCTCTCTCTCTCTCTCTCTCTCTCACACACACACACACACACACACACTCTCTCTCTCTCTCTCTCACACACACACACACACACACACACACACATGCCTGTGGCATTTTCACCCGCCTCTGTTATCTTGTGACCTCTCAGTAATTGACTTGGCTCATGTTAACTAGATATAATGGGTCAGTTCTGTTTGTAGAGCAAGAGACAACAAGAGAGAGAGAGATAGTCAGACAAACGAATGTGTGTATTAGCGCTGCAGCTACTGTAACTGTTTTGAAAGTACATTTATATTTCTTGGCCAATTATTTCCTTTAAACAGTATGCCAAGTTAACATTGTGACTAAAAAAGGTTTAAAGGCCCCATGAGATCAAAAGTGGGGTGATAAGAGTTTTTTATGTGATGTTTTAAGCATTAATGTCCTCTATATGCGAGTGTAAATTAGCTTTGAGCAAATATACACCATTGAAATTCACAGTGTTTCTCTTCAGACGATATAAGAGCACAGACCCAACTAATCGATAATGGAAAATATCTTCATTATTGGTATAATGTTTATAGTTTTTTGTTGTGTGTGTGTTTGTGTGTGTGTGTGTGTGTGTGTGTGTGTGTGTGTGTGTGTGTGTGTGTGTGTGTGTGTGTGTGTGTGTGTGTGTGTGTGTGTGTGTGTGTGTGTGTGTGTGTGTGTGGTGTGTGTGTGTGTGTGTGTGTGTGTGTGTGTGTGTGTGTGTGTGCCTGCCTATATGGAAATGAATAACGATAGCCATCTATTTAAGAAAAATCCATTTGTTTGCCTCCCTCTTGCTCTATTCTGTTCAGATTTCCTTTCTTATGGACTTTCCCTTGAGACCTCTCTCTCTCTCTCTCTCTCTCTCTCTCTCTCTCTCTCTCTCTCTCCTCTCTCTCTCTCTCTCTCTCTCTCTCTTTATGATGTGTCTCTGTGCAGTGAGATGATGAGTTAATAATCTTGCCCTCCGGTTATAATATCCATGGCAAGCGTTCAATCTTCATGGGAACCGGATGGGGTGTTCACCGGGATGGAATGCTCCAGATCGCATGTCATTGGTGCAGATCTTTGCTCAGACTTGAGTTTCCTCAGAAGGGGGCGGGGCAGTGGTGATGATGTCAGAGAAGTGTGTTGTCTGGGCCTGAGCGGTTGCAGGACAGCATAGACTAGAGCAATAAATTCTGCTAATCAGAGTTTCTGTCTTAAATGCAACTACCGTTTAGCAGGGAGGTTGGTGTTTATTTCTCGTGCATTACTTAAAATCTTAAAAATATCGTGCAGTGCAAATAATAACAATATAATAATAAAAGGTCACTTAAGTGTACTTAAAGAAAAACACTTTCATGACTACTTATCTTAACACACTTAAAGGAAGAAGATTTTTTTACCTTAAAATAATGTTTCCAAAATCGTGTCAGCGGTTCATCAAGTCGTATATCGGGTCGCGTTCCTGTAGTTCGAATGAGACATAAGAAAACTACAAATTTGGCTTGCTTTACGTCAAGTGTTACAATAGTCATTATTTAGTTTTTCTTCGTTTTTGATGTTGCAATACATCATACTTTCATGAAATCATGATGCAACATACTCGACCTTGCCTGTGGACATCGTTCATTCCTAAGCCGGCGCTGGATAAACAGCGAGTGTGTGTGCGACAGTAGCGGCGGTAGGCTAAATTATTTACGGCAGCGGTAATGGACAATTCCGCTTCCAACCTGTAGGACGACCGCAGAGGAAAAGTTCTTTAGTGTTGCTTTAAGAACTCTTTTAAAAATAATTACATATCCAAATGTTCTTAAGTCCTACTTAACTGGGTGAAAAGCATTTTTCTTCAAATTTCAATTAACATGCAATTAGAGGGTAACTGTCGCCAAAATTGAACCTAGGTTCTTTTTGTTAATCTACCCGAGTCAAACTGAGTCGTGTTTAAACATAATTAGAATGGAAACGCCACTTTTAAGATTGACCGTATTTTCGTTTTTGGTCAAAATGCCTTTTGAATGGGAGTGAATGGGGCACTACTATGATAGCATCAAAATCACTATTTTTAAAACACTGGCGGCTCGACACAACATGACACTGTGCTTAAGTGTCACCAGCGGCTCTACACATGAACTCCAGCATTGACTAGATTGTTTGTGAACACAAAGTTTACTAAAAAGAAAGGTTTTGTACGACTCACTGTAGCTGTTGTTCTTCGGCCGCCGGCATTTTGTCAGTCAAAAATAGTCGATCTGTATCACTGAATCATTTCATTATTATGAGGATCCTTTTTCAAATACAAGGTCAATATATTGATTTTCACTGACGACAAAACAGCAAATTATACGTGAATTTATATGGAACTAAGCTTTAGGAGCTTTCCATCTTTACTCTCCTCCCTGTTACGTTGCTTTCGGAGATCGACTACTTTTGACTGACAGAATTCCAGCCACCGGAAACACTAACTGATAAAGTGAGTCGTACAAAACCTTTCTTTTTAGTAAACTTTGTGTTCACAAACAATGCAGTCAATGCTGGAGTTCATGTGTAGAGCCGCTGGTGACACTTCCAGCACAGTTTCATGTTGTGTCGAGCCGCATTAGTCTTTTAAAAACAGCGATTGTGATGCTATCATAGAAGTGTCCCGTGCACTCCCATTCAAAAGGCATTTTGACCGAAAACGAAAATACGGTCAATCTTAAAAGTGGCGTTTCCATCCTAATTATGTTTTTACACGAAAGTTGAACTCGGGTAGATTAACAGAAAGAGCCTAGGTTCAATTTTGGCGACAGTTCCCCTTTAAGTGTCTGAAAACATTACTGTCAGTTCACACTTAATTATATTCTTTTAGAGTATATTATTTCTGTAATAAGTCGTTTAAAAAATAAAGTATATGCTGAAGTGTGCTTCTTTTTCACAAGGATACTGTATGTTTACACTGAAATGTGCCTGAGTGAGTAATAAAACATGCAGCAGTGTCTCTATAATGTCATGCTGTAAGCTCTCTTGCAGAATATTAGATTCAGAAGAATTTTTTTTAGGAGGTTTGGGCTTCTAACTTGGACTTTTCTGAAAGCGTGTGTGTGTGTGTGTTGTTGTCAACAGCACCGCTCATCTGGGCGGGTTCTGTTCGAGATGGTCTGCTTGCATCTGAACCTGGTGGAGGGCGATTACTTTGGCCTGGAGTTCCAGAGCCGTCACAGAAGAACGGTGAGTGTTCACTTCTCTGACCTTTAATATTTAACAGTGTGTGTTGCTGCTGTGTGAGTTCAGTGAGCCGAGCGTAAGATAGTTGTGGTCACTACATCCGAGTGGGCAGTTATACGTGTGTTCCTCTGGTGTGAGGCGCTGAGGTTGTGTTGTGCGAGGCCTATATAAAGGTCTGTGTGACAGTCGTACTCATCTCTGCTGTGTGCTTTACTCCACAGGTCTGGCTGGATTTACTAAAGCCCATTAGAAAGCAGATTTCACGTAAGAGGCCTCACTGCTGTGTGTGTGTGTGTGTGTGTGTTCAAGTGCTCGTTCGTGTGTGCGTGCGTGTGTTCGTTCGTGTGTGGGTTTGTGTGTATGTTTGTGCGTCTGTGCGTGCGTGTATGAATGTGAGTGTGTGTGTGTGTGTGAGAGTGAGTGAGTGTGTGTATGAGTGTGTGTGTGTGTTTGTGTTTGTGAGAGAGAGAGTGTTTGTGAGTGAGTGAGAGAGTGTGTGTGCGTGTGAGGTGAGTGAGTGTGAGTGTGTGCGTGTGAGAATGAGTGAGTGAGTGTGTGTGTGTGTGTTTGAGTGTGAGGTGAGTGAGTGTGTGCGTGCGTGCGTGTGTGTGTGAGTGTGTGTGTGTGAGAGAGAGAGAGAAAGAGAGAGAGAGAGTTTAGTATCTCCCTGATGTTTCCACAAATCATACCAGTCTCTGCTTTTGAGTGTAACACATTCATGCAAGGCGTGTGTGCGTGTGTGTGTGGGTGTGTGTGTGTGTGTGAGTGTGTGTTTGTGAGAGAGAGAGAGAGAGAGAGAGAGAGAGAGAGAGAGTTTAGTATCTCCCTGATGTTTCCACAAAACTTACCAGTCTCTGATTTTGAGTGTAACACATTCATGAAAGGTGTGTGTGTGTGTGTGTGTGTGTGTGTGTGTGTGTTTGTGTGTGTGTGTGTGTGTGTGTGTGTGTGTGTGTGTGTGTGTGTGTGTGTGTGTGTGTGTGTGTGTGTGTGTGTGTGTCCAGGGCCCAAGCACACCGTCCTCCGGTTTGTTGTGAAGTTCTTCCCCCCGGATCACTCGCTGCTGCTGGAGGATCTGAGCAGGTGAGCTTCACTCGGTCTCTGCCAGCGCGTGTGTGTCTGCCGTGTGTTTATATTCCTGTTCTCTCTCAGGTACTTGTTTGCGCTGCAGATCCGGCAGGACCTGGCCAGTGGACGGCTCACCTGTAGCGACGCCAGCGCTGCTCTTCTGGTGTCTCATATCATCCAGTGTGAGTTATGCCGACTGATACTCATTTGTGAGAGTGTCTGGAGCTGTCTAACTAGCTTTAGCCTTCACTCAGATAGACGGATAGTTCTGATTGGATGAGCCAGACTGAAAGGTATAAGCTAGCTCATAATCACACACCTGTGACTGCACAGCTGTTGAGTTCTGTATTAATGCGTCCGGTTGCTTTGCTTCTTGTCGATTGAGAGCCACAGTTCGGCTAATGATCTACATTACTGTATGAGGCAGAAGGAATGCTGACTGTGATTATTACTAGTGCCAAAGGGGTTTTAATAATACCCCATGGTAAAATTACTGTAATGCACAGCCTCTTGTGTCACTTTATCAAGATGAAGATTGGAGTATTGCAATAAACACCACTTATGGCTGTGCTTATGGCACACACACAAAAAAAAACTAATACTTTCCACGAAATTTTCCATTCATTATTATGTTTGAAAATCCTGCTCTGTGTTACATATTTATTATTATAAAACACTACGATTTGTCCAAAAACAGAAAAATGTAATTACTATGTATAATTATATTTTCCACAATGATTAAATGTCAGCTAAAGAGATTGTGTGTGTGTGTGTGTGTGTGTGTGTGTGTGTGTGTGTGTGTGTGTGTGTGTGTGTGTGTGTGTGTGTGTGTGTGTGTGTGTGTGTGTGTGTGTGTGTTATCTAGCTGAGATTGGGGATTTTGAGGAAACTCAGTGCAGACAGCATCTGCTGAACACCAACTACATCCCTGACCAGATGGCCCTGATGGACAGAATCATGGAGTTCCACCATAAACACATGTGAGTCTTGACACAAAAACACAAACGCTCAGTTCTTACACATATATCACCGATCTATTTGATTTCATCGTGCATTTTCATCTGGAAGATGTCATTTGTAGATTGAAATATGCCAGTAAAATGTTGGATGTTCAGAGGACGTCAGTAGATGTTGTTGTGACATTATAAATGATTACACAATTTTCACCTTTGGGTAAACTGACCTTTTGAAGTGCCCCTATTATGCTATTTTAGGGTGTGTTCACACTTGGCATGTTTAATTAGATTAAAATGAACCCTGGTGCGATTGCTCTGTTAGTGCGGTTCATTCGCAAAAGTGTGAACGCTGCCATACGACTCCCGGTGACACCAAACAAGTGGGCCGAGACCTGGAAAGATGGATCTGTTCGCTTCCAAACAAACTATGTTCGACTGAAATATGAACGCAACAAAGACCAAAGACATGTAAACGAACCAAAAACCCAATAAAGGACAGACTGCTCAAGCATACCCGGTTCTTCTTGTCATAATCGTGATATTGCCCATCACAGTTCGGTACAGGCATCAGAACCGCGTCTCCTCACAGAAGATCTCCGCTTGTGTGTGTGACGGAAGGATTCCTGCCGCTGTTCTGACTCATTTGCACATTTTATACTCAGACAGCAAATGTGTCGTACCAGATCCGGCCCACATGTTGAATCCACATGTACCAGATGTGGCCCGGGTCCTGGCCGACACTATGTGGCTTCACGAGTTCTCAGCTACGCACACACACCGAGCGCATTTATCCCAGCTCACAGCATTGCTCTGGATGTTCGTAAGTGCCGTCTTAAAATAGGCAATACGTCATAAAAACCGACCAATCAGGTTGTGAACATCCCTATGGCTTTAAGTTCGGTATCTTTAGGGTCGGTGATAAAATTGCCAATCTGAATGCGGACCAGGACTAAATGTTTTTCTTTCTTTTTTTGGTCCGGACCAAACGAACCAAGCCAACCGAACAACAAGTGTGAATACACCCTTAAAGGTTTCTAATTAGGTTTGTATCTCCTACAATAGGTTTACATGCATCCAAGATCAAAAAACATACATTTTCTATTCATTTCCATTGCAGCATCAGCTCGTTTCTCACAATGTCTGAGAGAAGGGTTCAATAAAGGGTTCTGTCTCTCTAAACCCCTCCTTTCTGTGAGCCTCCTTTATTCTGATTGGTCAGATGACTCAGTGAAGAGCAAACCAATCACTTTTTATCTGCACTTTTATCTTTGCAGAATTTAACATGAAAGGGAATATCCAAAAAACCATATTAGGGGCACTTTAAGTAGGCTACAATATAGCATTTAGCAACAAAAGCAGCAGGCAGTGTTATAACTTTGTGTGTGTGTGTGTGTGTGTGTGTGTGTGTGTGTGTGTGTGTGTGTGTGTGTGTGTGTGTGTGTGTTGCAGTGGGCAGACTCCAGCAGAGTCAGATTACCGTCTGCTGGAGGTGGTGTGCAGGTTAGAGATGTACGGGATCCGACTCCATCCTGCAAAAGACAGAGAAGGAACCAAACTCAGTCTGGCTGTGGCACACGCAGGTGTCCTCGTGTTTCAGGTACATGCAAACACACACTCTCACACACATTCATGAGCAACAGAGTGCTTTCCATGACACGAGTTGTGCTTTACTCAACAGGGGCACACCAGGATCAACAACTTCAACTGGTCTAAAATACGCAAGCTGAGTTTCAAGAGAAGGAGGTTCCTTATCAAACTAAGAGCAGATCCTAGCGTGAGTCTCACTTCTGTGCGGTTATGGCTGGATATGACTAGGTTTTAGCATGAATGTGTCATTATATTAAGGCTTATATTATAATGTCCATTCGTTATCTGTCCGTCTCGTCCTGTAGGAGAACGTTAGTCAAGATACTCTGGAGTTTTTGATGGCGAGTCGGGACTGCTGTAAAATGTTTTGGAAGATCTGTGTGGAGTATCACGCCTTCTTCAGGCTCTTCGAGGAGCCCAGACCCAAACCTAAACCAGTGCTGTTCAGCAGGGGCTCTTCCTTCAGGTTCAGGTACTACATCTGGCGAAACATCTGGACAAATGTATCTGCGGCCGGGTATATGGGTGTAGTCATATATGTGTACTGTGAACCCTTAATTGTGAAAAAGAAGTGCGCTTAATAGAGGTGAATGTGTACTTCAAAGTGTGTGTGTGTGTGTGTGTTATGGCAAATAATATATTAAAGTCCCCCTGTGGTGAAAATCAAGCTTTAAATGTTGTTTATGTGTCTATGTGGTGTTTTTAATCTGCTTTAAGACTAACCATGTGCAAATTCATAAGTCGACACCATTGCTGGTGAGTATTAAGACAAATTGCTGGTGTTTCTGACGTCACAAACTACCTTGTAACCAATCAGATCAACGTGTGATCGTCAACCAGTGGATCTCTGAGCTGAGTGAGTGAGTGGAGGCGGGGCTCATTTAGCATATTCATAGAACAACGCATACTAAATGAGGCAAGGGTGTCGAGTTACATTCAAGCTATTTTAAGCCGTGAAGAATAAGCGTTTAAGAAAGGAAAAAACGTTGAAATATGTCACTTTGATGATCAAAGATGAGTTTTAAGGGATACATTTATTGACTACAGGGGGACTTTGATTAAATAAAAGGTCACTTATGTGTACTTAAAAAGAGTTTACCTTTAAATATATTCCTTAACACACTTAAAAATACTTTTAAAAAGTGCATTTTGTTATAATGTCAAATTAAAACTTTTATTTTTAATTTATAGAAGTAATTATGAAACAATATTTGGTATGAAATTATATATAAAGATATCAGCTAATTGCATGTAATATAAATGTAAATTATGATACATTTTAATTTAATTGCAATTATCATGCAATTAAGTCTCTATCTTTTTAAAGTATATAATTTCCATAATAATTACTCTTTTTTTAAAAGTATGCTAAAGTGCTATTTCCTTTTGAAAGTGTAATATAGATTTGTGCAACTTAGTTTATTTAAGGAGTTTATACCATGAATTTTCTTTGGTAATTTTTTTTTCCATTTTTTTTGGCTCTCTATAATTAAACACGCCGTTTTTGCTTATGATAAATGAGTAGTAACGGGTTGCAGGTTATATGTCAGGTCAAGTATAGTTTGCACTGCCTGCATTGCACTGTGGCAGGTTCACTAAATACATTTGCACAGAAATGTGCTGAAAGACAAAAAAAAAAAAAAAATGATGGTCTGTAGTAATCTTTTTTTTTTTTTTTTTACAGCCACTCTTTTCTAACTAACCTCTTTAATTCTGAAAAACTGAATTTTTGTCTATTTTTGGGAACAAGTCATGTTATGCGGTTTGACTAATTACTCCCTCTTCTCTGCAGCGGTCGGACACAGAAGCAGGTGATAGATTATGTGAAGGAAAATGAGTTTAAAAAACTGCCCTTTGACAGGTGAGTCTGATATGTTCTTTAAATTAATGGAAACTCAGAGATTCAGCACTGCTGTTTCTTAAAGATTTATTCAGTGTAAACCTGAAAGGCTTTGCGATTAATTTTGTGTGTGTGTGTTTGTTGTTTTCTCTTTCAGGAAGCATAGTAGAGTGCAGTGCAACAGTAGCCAGTCACCTCTGCGTTCTGCACAGGTCCAAGTGCCAAATCAAGTTAGTGTCTTCACATATGAAAGTTTTCAAGGCATTATCAATTAAGAGATACGTTTTTAAGGAATGTTTTGGTTTCAAAACCCTACAGCTTAAACTCACTCTAAAACAATTGATGCATAATGTCAATTACCACAGAAATTTATTTAGAAATGGATGGATAGATGGAGATACAACGGTGCATTCAGTAGTTTGGTGCTAATTTAAAAAGATGTTCTCAAATAAGATAAAGTTTGTGTTTTAATTATGTATGGTGCGGACCGCTTTTAGAAAAGGTCTAAAGCCAGGAGACGGAAAAGACCATGAAAGACAAAAAACAAGTGTAAACATTGGTAGAGCATTAAAAATGTGGAAAGATTTGATGATGGAGAAAATCCTGAGTAGTGAAGCCCACCTTGTATCTTGTTTGATCCATGTCAATAGATGGCAGTGAAGAGTCTAACACCATTGTGGTAACGTACTTAAAGTACACAAATCATACAAGAAATACTGAATGCACCTTTAAATTAGCATGATTTATATTAAAGGGGTGGTGTACTGCTTTTTTTCTTTGCATGATTGTGTTAATGGGGTGCAATATAACATGTCTTCGTCTTTTTTTTTTTTTTTTTAAGCCTTATTTTTCATAAATTTGACCTTTATTGTAAGCCGTTTTCTCCTCTGTCATTTGAACGACCGGTTGACTTCCTGATTCTATGAAACCACTCCCTCAGAAACAGGCATGGGCTCAGATTGGTTAGTTGGGCCGGTGTGTTGTAATTGGCTAAACTGCGTAGTGCACGTTGTCCGGAAACTTCACGCCCATCACCTTTACGGGCGAAAGTCGCATGTGCTCCGGTCAAATGTAAATAATGTTTTCAATACTGCCGTCAGTTTGAGTCAGAATCAGACCCAGAAAGCGGCAATGAAGAGAGTCAAGCAGAACCTCCCCAAACACGGCTCTTACTAAACGTTTCTGAATGGTACATTTTTTATTATTATTATTATTCTATTCTATTCTACTATTATTATATAATAATTTCGATACTGTTACTTGAAAATGCCACTGCTGCCACTTGTTAGCTTTTGAGATACGGTTTTCTCCTGATTAAACATTTAATATAACTGAATAAATGACTGAGTAATACCGCAGCTGAAGTTTGCTGTTGCGATTACATATATTTTTTTTAACTTAATACACGTTTGTCTTATACACACAAAATAGCATCGAACTAACTGGCTACTATAAACAAACAGCTTTGGCATTGGTTTACGTTCTTGATCAAATCGAAAAATTACTTCATAAAGTATACATGGAAAATACATTTACAAAATTAGTACATAATTACAAATTGCAGGTTCAACATGTTTGTACGCGTTTAGACACACAAAAAATCATAACTAAAGTGGCTACTAACGCCAGCGCTGGCATTTGTTTACGTCCTTGATAAAACTAAAACATTACGTCTGAAATTATGCAAACATTTACAATTATTAAGTCTTACTTACAGGTTGTGGCCCGACAACTGTTGCCTCTGGGTTTAAAGTTGGAACTGCTTCATGTTTTAGTAACAGTTTCTTGTTTAATCCCGGCATTGAATTTGTGGAGATTCTGGAAGCTGTCTTCCGTAAAATGCGCAGCACAGAGAGCTACGATTGTAATTTTCAGGAACATAATCAATCAGAAATTTTAGCCATTGTTGACGAACTACAGCGTCCATAGGAAGCCCGAACACAGAAGACCTGACCGCTGGGTGAAAATAACACACTTTCGACCGACGGCATGGCTACTGTTCTCCACTATAATTCTTCCTCTTCGACAAAGCCGCAGAAATATGGCCACGCCCCCTTTTTTGCATATTCCGGAGGGAGGGTTGATGTAAATGTATGGGTTAGTTACGTATAAAACCCAGGAAGTATCTTGTTGTAGTCCCATTCGAGTCGTTTTTGTAGGCATTAAACTTCCTGATTTTTAAAAGACAATATCTCTGCTTACGTTGAACTTTCAACGCAGCAACTTTGCAGATACTGTTCATGCACCAACAGCAACATTACACACTATTTAAAATGAAAAAAGTGAAATCGCAATCAACCACCCCTTTAAATAATAAAATGTAAAAAATTACCATATGAACCACTTGACTGCCTTAGTGCTCAGTTTGCACTATATGTACTGAGGAGCCTCTTATTCAGCCTCATTTGGCTGAAGTGCCTGGCATTCAACCCCAGGGCCTGAAGCTTTGAAGGCCGTAGGGCAATGATCCCACTGGTGTGGTTTATAATCCAGCCCTGGCAAGGATACAAGAAAGGGGCATGATGTAACTATTCACATAGAGCAAACCCCACTCATAACCAGAAGTTTTGGCATAACCAGAAGTTCAACCATCTAGACAAGTAGATGGTATCAGGGTTTCCAGGTGTGACTAACACAATCAGCCTAATTTCTGGGAAGAAATTCTCGGCAACAGTGTAAAAATTGCCCAATTCCGTCTCAAAACTGTGGACTTCAAGTAGTTCCACCCAGTTCCACCCAAAAGTATATAGATCCAATAATAAACTTAAATAATTAATGAACAAGCTTCACATTTCTGCTTCCACACCCTGTAGAATGGTAGACTTCCATTGTAAGTGCATTAATGTAAATTAAAAGTTGATTACTTTCTGGTAATCGTAGACCCTAACTTGTATAGAACCCAGAACCAGAATTATTTAGGCACATATGGAAGACTCTTATCTTTGTCTCTTCTTCTCTCAGGCTGTCAGGGATGGCTCATTTTTAGTAAGCTCTGAAGACTCTGCGATATTAAGACCATGTGGAAACTCCTCCCCGTCGACTCAGCGCAACGGATGCAGCGACCAAACGTACCCCGTTCAAGAGGACAGCAGAAGTCAGGCAGCTAAGCAGCCCCCGGTCGATCGAGCAGGTCTGGCGTCCCGCGCAGCTAAAGGCAGCAGCTCATCCATTCCTTACATTGACTGCAGTGATGCAGAGTTTAGTGAACAGGAAGTCAGAGGTCGGGTCAGCAGGTCACACTCACACACACGTGATGGCAACAGTGACAGCGCTTATGGCACAGGGTTTGGTTTGCACCGGACACATAAGCAGGACAGATACTTAGGCAAGTTCAGGCAGAAAGAGTCTCCGCCTCTTTCCCCTGTAAGCCAAGCCGAAAGCCCCGCCCACAGCTACCCCAGCCCCTCCTCTCCAAATCAATATGCTAACATTTTTGAGTCATCATTTTTTGGAGGCAGGGTACACGGGCCGCTTCATAGCACACTAATGGAAGAGTTGGCTGCAAAAAACCACCACACAGGCACCAGGAGCCTGACCTCTAGCCCCGCCCCCCTCCTCAATTCACAGGACTGGCTCACTAAGCCACACCCAGTATAATGGACACACCGGGTGGAGCTTTAGTTCAAAAGCAGGACGGGAGGAAAGAGGTGGACTTTTTAGTAGCTGCTCCCCAATTATGAATCGTTCTGCAAACAAGTCCCAGAACACTGTTAGCCAGTTAGAAAGAAACACACGTGTCTTGAATCAGACAAGAGACACTCCCGCTCTCTCCCGTTCTGAGAGAATGGCCATGTTGGAGCGCCGAATGCTGGCCAACGGGCTCACGCCTCCCGGCAAGGCCAATCTCAAGCTAAGCTCCCCGCACCGACGCTTCGGGGCTGTGCAGATGATTGATGGCTCCACCAGTAGTGGCACAGATACTAGCGACTCTGAGGAGGCGGAGACTACTGGCTCCTGCAGCCAATCACTAGGGTTTGAAAACCAAGCCGCCCGTAGTTCGTCCCCCCTCCGCAGAAACAAGTACTCCTTTGAGAGCTTGCAGCTAGATGATCTTGATGATGAAGGAGGGTGTGTAAACCTTAGCGATGAGGAAGGGTTGCAAGTGTTTAACTGCTAGCATGCTAGCATGAAAACTTCATTGCGGTGTGCTTCTCAGCCATGTCACACTGAGTTTTCTTTTCCTGTAACCTGAGATGGCCTTAGCTGTGTGATAAGGTGGATATTCTTCCCTTTCTTGAGGCAAAACTTTGTACAGTTTTACCGTAAGTGATTGTATCCAGCCTCTTTATTGAGCAAGAGGGGACTTTTGTTGTGCCAAGTTCTGCACAGAAAAATAATTACTCAATTCTGATGCAGAAATAATCTGGAATATTTCCGAAACTCAGAGTGATGTTGTCACTCCCTGGAGTAACTTCAGGATCTCTGGGTTGGAAACATGCAAGGAGCCATAACAGATAGATGTGACTGTGATTTTGCCAAGCAAGATGTGTTCCTGGATCCACATCCTTCTTGGTCCAGGAGCAATTTTCCTGTCGACCGTTTAGATGTTTGGGTTAGAGTAAGGTTCTTAGAGTTAAATCTGGGGCTCCAACAGCATTGTCAAGTCATCATTACACCCTAGCATTTAGGGATTGTTAATGGTGAGGCTGTTATATGAAAGAGTTTGAGGGAGAACAGTTTATGAGGCCTTCATGCCTCGCCTTTATGAGGAACACTCTTCATAAATCATTACTTTTGACCATTTAGACTTTTTAATAATGTTAGGAAATAGACATTTGAAATGATTGTTGTGCTTTTAGAACAGGGGTGAGCAATTCTAGTCCTGCAGAGTTTAGCTCCGAGCCTGATCAAACTCACCTGCCTGTGGCATCCTTGTGATCATGAAGACCTTGATTAGCTTGTTTGGGTGTGTTTAATTAGGGTTGGAGCTAAACTCTGCGGGAAAGTGGATCTCATCCCCTTTTTATACAAGTATGTGTAGCAACCTTCTCAACTCTGGCCCTAAAGGTCCACTTTTCCTGCAGAGTTAATCAAACACACCTGAACAAAGAAAATCAAGATCTTCAGGATTACTACAAATGTATGGGCAGGTGAGTTTGATTAGGATTGGAGCTAAACTCTGCAGGAAAGTGGATCTTGAGGACCAGCATTGAGAACCACTGGTGTGGAGCAGCGGTACCCAGCCTTGCTCCTGCCGACTGCCTTCCTGCAGACTTCAGTTCAACCCAGCTCCAACACACCTGCCTGTTATTTCCTAGTAATCCTGAAGACCTTGATTAGCTGGATCAGGTATGTTTGATTGGGGTTGGAGCTAAACTCTGCAGTATGGTAGCCCTCCAGGAGCAGGGTTGGCTGCTCTTGGTATAGAGCATGAGTGGTGAACATCGGTCCTGAAGAGCCACAGTCCTGCAGAGTTTTGCTTCAACCCTAATCAAACACACCTCAACAAGCTAATCAAGGGCTGTGTCTGAAATCACCCCCTATACCCTCAAATAGTGCACTATTGTCCACTATACGTCCACTATTGTTTCGGACACCACTACAAATGGCTGTCCCTTCAAATAGGGCACTATTTGAGGGGACAGCCATTTGTAGTGGTGTCCGAAACAACAGTGGACGTTACTGAGTGCACTCATTCAATTTCACAATGCACGCAATAATGAGTGTACAACAGATCAATGGCTAAAGAAAACCCATAATGCACTGTGAGCGCCACAGCTGAATGAATCCAGTGTAATATCGTGCAGGTATAAATGACTTTTTAATTGATTATTAAATTGTTTAATTGCTGTTTATACATGCTAGTTTCAATAGCAGAGTTCATAACTCTTTTCATAACTACTAGAGCTGCCAGTTTGCTACGTTTCAATTCATTATTAATCCGCAAGCATAAACTATGCAAAAGGGCAGCCCTTCCGGCACACTCAGTGTTGCATTCACTTCTTCAAGTGGACTATAATAGTGGAGTAATGTAGTAAATAGTGAATTAGGGGGCGATTTCGAACACAGCAAAGGTCTGAATGTTTACTAGGAAGTTATTGGCAGGTTTTATCAGGGTTGGAGCTGAACTGGCTCTGAGGCTCTCCAGGACCAGAGTTCGCCACTCCTGGTATTGAGCTTCATCTTCATTGATATTCTTAAACATCAGTTTGCCATTTGTACGTGTGTGCTGGTACTCTCAGATGATCTTCAATTAATCATTTAAAGGACCTAGTGTGATTTTTGAAGCTTCACTCATCTTCAGCTTTTGCAAAAGAGCTTTATATCATGGTCTTCATTGTGTGGCTCATTTCACGCTCTGTGCGAGCCTGGGAAATATCTCTGTTTACTGTGAGAAACCAGCAGATTCAGAGACTGGACATTTTTAATGGTATCTTATAAAATCCTGCATGATTTTTAATTAGGTAGATTTAAATGTAAACTTTTTTGAATATAAATATTTTTTCTCCTGTTGTGTCAGAATTGTGATGAATGTATTTGTCAGTAAGAGATTTCAGTTGATGAAAGTATATAGGCTATACTCACCTTCATGTAGGACCTTTATTTTCTTCAAACAAAAGGAAAAATTCTGGAGAATGTTCGCACTGCTCTTTTAGAGTACAACAGAATTATACAGTTTATTGGTCACATTGAGCCATAGGGGTTTGGAATTACTTCATTTTTGAGTAAACTGTCCCTTTTATGCTGTGGGATGGGTCAGTCTATAGACAGAAAGTGTCATATGAGAGCATTTGTGTCTGTGTCTCACTAGCCGCGTTTCCATTACCCTTCAAATTGCGCACATTGAAATTGTGATTTGAAAATACGAGTCAAAGTGGCCGGCGAGGGCGGCGCGTCTTGGGCGGCGAGAAGAGTTGAAGTCAGGTCAACTTTATGGTAATGAGCTATGACACGGCAACCAATCGGAATGTGGAAGTCCTCCGTTTGAGATTAGCCCTTAGCCATGAACACAAAAGACACACCACATAAATGGCTTTTAATTGGTTTATTTAGTTTGCAAACATGTCACTATAATTGTTAAGTTCTTTCCATCGATCAATTACTTACTTTCACATTTAAAAGATTCCATAAATGTTAACTTATACCCTACTTGGTCAGTCTGCAAAAATAACGATAAACATGCTTGTTTGCTTTGCGGCCCCTTTAAATAAAGTTTAAAAATAGACCAAGCATTCGATCTACGTCAGAGTGTCCCCGAATCTTTCTACGGCGTCGTTGGCAGGGCGATGGTGTGAAAGCACAGTTACGCTCACATGAGGTTGGTTAATCATACAATTCGAAAAAGGAGTATTTCGTAAAACTGCAATGGAAATGTTGGTACTATACGGTTATCCGGACCACACGATGGCCTACCCCTAACCCCGCCCCTTAACCTACCCGTCACTGGGGTTAAGGCCAATCATACGATGGCCTACCCCTAACCCCGCCCCTTAACCTACCCGTCACTGGGGTTAAGACCAATCATACGATGGCCTACCCCTAACCCCGCCCCTTAACCTACCCGTCACTGGGGTTAAGACCAATCATACGATGGCCTACCCCTAACCCCGCCCCTAAACCTACCCGTCACTGGGGTTAAGACCAATCATACGATGGCCTACCCCTAACCCCGCCCCTTAACCTACCCGTCACTGGGGTTAAGACCAATCATACGATGGCCTACCCCTAACCCCGCCCCTAAACCTACCCGTCACTGGGGTTAAGACCAATCATACGATGGCCTACCCCTAACCCCGCCCCTTAACCTACCCGTCACTGGGGTTAAGACCAATCAGGGACTATACGGACTATACGGACTAAAAGACACACGTGTGGTCCGGATAACCGTATAGTTCCAAAATGTTTTTTTCACATTCATCTGGCGTACGTAACAGCCGTGATTTTTGGAATGACTTATCGCGCAATAAAAAAATTACTCTCATTTAGTCGCATAACATCAGTTAATGGAAACGGCATCATTTTAAAATATTTTTTTATCGACATTTAGAAAATATAGCTGTAATTTGTAAGTTGTAATGTAAACGCGGCTAGTGTGTTTTACTCTCCCTCCCTGAGCACCTCCACCTCACCTCACCCGCGGGTTTATCCGCTATCCTTCAGCAGGGATTAGAAAGGCCATGTCATTTAGGCTTTTTGATATTTCAACAAAAATTGCATACCTGCTGTAGATTTCATTGTCAGAAAAAAACAACGAAAGTGTGATAATGCCACTAGCACAAGTGTTTCTAATCCCTGTCTGATTCCTCACTCAGCTTTGATGTCACTGCACTATTGGCTGATATTCACTGTTGTTTTATACCTTTTCTTTTCTGAAACGGCTTGAGTTTGTCATCCTTGTCATTTATGATCAATAAATGCTTGTTATGTTTTCTGCTGGCATTTAAAATGGAGTGAATGAATCTTTGTAACTACTGGTGTTTTTAAATGCTGTGCCGCATGCTCTCCCTTCCTCTGGCTGTTCTGTCCCGTTTTGATGAAAGAAGCAGTGCACTCTGGGAAATTTTCACACATGAAAATTTTAATATCCTTTTGTATGTCTGTGACATGACTGATCTTCTTTTGTTTGTTCACACAATGATCAAATTATACACCAGTATTTGTATATTCATAATGACTCCATCAGCTTCATGGCCTGAGAAAAACCACGCCACCTGCTGTTGATTTGTGTGAATGACATGTTGATGATCTTTCTCACACAACAGCGATGTTCACAATGGCACACAAGCATACTGCATATAGTACACTTCTTACTTAGAAAAATAGTATGTGAAAAATGAACCATGCAACACACTTGACATACTGTACTAAGGCACGTTTAATCCAGATAGTGGCTTACAGTTATCATGGAGACAAATAAAAACTCATTTTGTGTAAGAATATGTTACATTTTGTCAGTCTGATAATAATCAGCCAACAAAAAGACGTTTTACATCCAATTATTTTTTTATTAATTTTGAGTATAGTATCCTACGCAGTGTGCTAACTGCACATTACTGCATTACTATTGCATGCAAATGGACATATGTGACCCTGGATCACAAAACCAGTCTGGAGTCGCACGGGTATATCTGTGGCAATAGCCAACTATACATAGTATGGGTCAAAATTATAGATTTTTCTTTTATGTCAAAAATCATTAGGATATTAAGTAAAGATCATGATCCATGAATATATTTAGTAAATTTCCTATCGTAAATATATTTTAAAACAATTGTGAGTGAATGCGACACAATCGTGAACATAAACTTTTTTTCTCAATGTTTTGATTTTTTTGCACCCTCAGATTCCATATTTTCTAATAGTTGCATATCGGCCAAATATCGTCATCTCTTAACACCGTATTTATCAACCTTTCAGATGATGTATAAATCTCTTTTTTTTTTAAGACCCATGTGACTGGTTTTGTGGTCCAGGGCCACACATTACATGCTGAATACTGCTAAACAAGTATGGTAGTGTGCTAGTGTCTCTTGTGAACATGGCCGTTCCCTCTCTTGCTCTCTCTCACTCAGCACTGTTCAAGCGTTCTCTCTGTTCGGATGTTTCCTGCCTGTTTCTTCTCAATGACCTTTGGTTCAGCTGCTTTTTATGAACCACGTAGACTTTCTAACAATGTATTTTGTGCACTAGTGTCAATAAAGTTACAGTTGGCCTTTTAAGACTCAGGAATTGTTTTTTAAGCTTGTGACGCTGATAATTGTCATAATCCCTCTCCTCACACTCCTCACACTCCTCACACTCCTCACACTCCTGTGGCTGCACAACGCATGTCCCGCTATCTGTCCGCACATGTGTGTGTGTGTGTGTGTGAAGTGCAGTATACATGCATTAGTTCATGTGTTATGGTGCAGTATGCATTGTTTATGTTGTTTATGCTGAAACATTGTTTTCATGTAATCAAAAGTATGAAATTACACAAATGGAAATATGCTTATGGTGACCAAACCGTGAAACTAAATAACTTTGTTAAAGGAGTTCACATGTATACTGGGGATTTCCCTTCACCATCTGGCTAAGTGCACTTATTGTGTTGTCTGTAGTGTACTTCAAATCTTAAATGTATATTTAAAAAAAAAACTGTACTTGCAGATAATATAACACTGATTAAATAAGAGGCATTAAGTGCACTCACAGAGAGACAGTTTCTTAACACACTCAACATTTAAAGTTAATATATTTTAAATATACAAAAATTGTTACAAATGTGTAATTACAAATATATTTAAAATACATGACATAAACGTTTCAATAGAAATCACATTTAAGTATATTTTAGTTTATATTTCATAGACAATAGAAGTAATAATGAAATTACATATAAAGATGTACTTAAGTCCTACTTTTAGTTAAAGTTCAGCTTACAATTATTTAAACTATATTACATTTGCATTTAACATGCGATTAAGTGTCCGAAAACATTACATTCAGTTCAAACTTGAGTATATCTGGTAACACTTAATTTACACGTTATGTAGTTACTATAGTAATAACAATAAATGATCCATAATTGCATGAAACTAAATCCTAACCCATAGTAAATGCAGTAGTAAATTAACAGCCTGTTACTCTGTACTTAAATGTATCATTACACTGTAACACTCCTTAAAAGTGTAACCGCAAGTATATTATTTCCGTAGTACGTACTACGTTTTTAAAGTATGCTAAAGTGTACTTGTTTTCAGGAGTCCATCTCGTCTATTTCACACGTTTAGTTAGAGAGCTTTAAGCGTGTGTGTGTGTGAGTGTGAGTGTGAGTGAGTGAGTGTGAGTGTGTGTGTGTGTGTGTGTGTGTG